>PVKE010034367.1:0-17429 GCA_004027555.1 Craseonycteris thonglongyai
CAGTGCATAGTTATTTCTATTTTACTTTTTGACAGATAGAGAGAGAGATAGAGACAGAGACAGTTAGAGAACCAAACTGTGGGAACTCCCCAGTTCAGCACGTGGGTCCTGCCTGGGCCGGAGCCGGGATTCGATCCTCGGTCCTCATGGCCTCAAAGCGAGCGCTCAACCCGCTGAGCCGTCCCGGCTTTCCCCGATGTTATCTTCTGTATTATCTATTGCTCTGAATAGTTATGTGATGAATTTGTAGTTTCAGACAGTTTCCTTTTAATTTCTAGAAGTTCCACTTGTTACTTTTTTATCTTTCATATTTGTTTATTCATTATGTATGTTATTTTAAATTCTTTTTTAAAGATATTTTAAAATTGTTTTTGACAGAGACAGTGAGACAGGGAAAGAAGGGGAAGGGCCCCAAGCAGTCTGCATAGTTGTTTGTCATGAGTTTTCTTGACATTGTTTCATTCCACAGAGTGGGGTGCAGGGCAGGAACTAGACCAGGAGCCTCCCGAAGGGGAGGCATGCCCCCTCGAGCCTTGGACTAAACTGGGGGCCTCCTACATGGGAAATACATGCCAGTTCAGCATATGGGTCTACACGGGCTGGGGCTGGGACTTGATCCTTGGACCCTGGGGCTTCAATGATTAACTCCCTGAGCCATCCCAGCACCCCTTTTTTAATTATTGAGCACATACATATTAGATATTTTAAGGTCCTGATGTTAATTCCATTGTGTCTGTCATTTCTAGGTCTGAAACTGTTTACTGGTTTTCATCCTGATTATAGATCACATTTACCCACTTTTTGTGTGTGTCTAATAATTTCTGACTGGATGCCAGGCATTATTAGGTTACATTGTGAAGTTTTGGATTTTGTTGCCTCCCTAAAAAGACAGAGCGGGGTGTAAATTACTTGGAGATTAGCAGGATCCTTTATAAGCTTGTTTTAATATCTGTTACGGTAGATAGAGAAGACCCTTTACAGACGAGACTAGTTTAGCTATACTATTAAAATTGTGGCTTTTCTGTGTACTATGCTAATACCTGGGTCTTCAGTAAACTCACTCTACTCTGACAGTTAGGAACTTGACTCTCCAAGCACTATGTGAACTCTGGTAATTATTTAACATTTACTTTCTTGACAGTGATATGCTATCTGTCTATCTAAAAGACTTAAAATTGTCAGATGCAACCATATACTGCTTTATGATATTTTGCTTCCCTACTCTGAAGCCTACTGAGCCTTTCTGTGTATAATTATGTTGTTTAACTAAAAATTTGGTACTCTAACAGTGAATTATTAAGTAATTAATAATGAGCCTCTGGAATTGCCTCTCAGTAAAGTAATAATGGCCTTAATTGTTACCATGATTGAGGATCTGATTTGTGCTAGACATTGTGGAGTGTTTTTTATGTAGATTATGAAAATTACCATAACTAGATAAAAAGAATTCGCCATTATACTGATTAGAAAAACAGAGGCTTAGGGAGATTAGATAATTTGTACAAGACCACAATATTGTTGGTAATTGACAAAGCTAGGATGCAAATCTACCTTACTCTAACTCCAAAGTCTATTTAACTTCCAATATTCCTAGCAGCTATTAATATCAAGTGCTAAAATTCCATTATTCAACTTATCTTAGATGTATAAGAAGGTTAATCAAAATTCTATCAGTTTTCAAGGTCAGTTAAATCCAAATATAATAATAAATATTTATTTATTTTTAAATTGCGAAATAATTTGTGAAGAATCTTATATAATTTCAGTTACCATAGAATGATGGTTACTCTGGTCTGTACACAACTCCTAGTGTTAGAATTATCACTCTCTAGGATCTAAAATTCTATTTCATTTATTCATTTAGTGGCTCTGGTTTTATAGATTAGCTGCTCATGTTCTGTAATTAGTGGTTTTCTCCCTGTAAACAAATTTACCCAAGAAGCTAAGTTATAATCAAAGGTGGTTTGCTCTTTAGCAGAAATTTATCCATATATTGAGCAACTCATTTGTGGAAGACAGTTTTCCACATTAGATATATCATTTACTGAAAAATAGAGAATTTACATAACTTGCCCTAAGGTAACACAGCTAACAAATGGAAGAACTAGGATCTGAACTAAAGTGTTTATAATGTCCAAAGCTGATACTCCTATTAAGTTCAACTGCCTCTTGCAGAGGGTGATCTTATGGATGCTTCCTAGCTCAGTATCCATTTTTTAAAACTGAAAAATAAAAGCTGAATAAGAACAATAGCATTTTCTCAATCTTGCATATTTTATGTATTTTGGACTTTGAGTTCTATAAACAATGATGAGTTAGCAGGTACTCAATAAATGTAAATGAGTATTAGCTATTTGAGGGTGGTAAATTGATAGAAATCATAGATTATCTCAGAAAATAACACATATTCATGTATATGCCAAATTATGCTATAATGTCACGTGGTCCTAGACACCCAAACTCTGCCGATGGAATTCATATGAGGACCTTTGCACTCAAAGGGAGGGCAATGGAAGGCAGTTAGTTCTACTGTTTAACTCTATGAATATTGCTACTCTTTGAACTATATAGCCTTCTATATAGGTTGGATATATAGCCAACTATATAGGTTGGATCCTGGTTAATAAAGTAAGTAGAAGAATATGTATAAATATTTCATCTATTCATTTCAGTGCATGTTACTGATGCACTAACATGCAACTCCTCATTTTCCAAGTAGAACTCCCAATGTCCCTTTATTCCTGCTTCTTCTTCCTGGTGTTTTTCCTATTTCAGGAATTTGCAACCTCCTCTTTAGTTGCTTAGGTGGAAACATCTAAAGTTATCCTTGAGTCCACTCTTTCACTCACATCCCACAGTCAATCAATTGGCAAATCTTACTGCCTTTATCTTAAAAATATATCTCTTTTCATCAGCTCCATTTCTACCATCCTGTTCTGAACCAATGTTATCTCTCACTGAATTACTATAATAGCCTCCTAACTGTCCTCTACCTGACCTGTCCTCAAAGACCTTTACTCCCACTCTCCTCCCCTTGCTTCCTCTAACTTACTCTCTTGGCCTCGCAGTCCTACCTTTAGGCTTTTCACATGTTTTCTTGCCAGGGAGGATCTTTATCCCAAAGTGGACGTGGCTAGCTCTGTCTGTGCTCCATGAGGCCTTCCCTAAGTACCTCATCTAAAATAGCCCTGCCCCACCCCCATACCACTTTCCATCCCCTGGCTTTGCTTGCTTTATCCTGTTTCTAATCACCACCCGACTTCTTCTGTTTATTGCTTTGTTTGTCTTTCCTACCTCATATAAAATGTACATTCCAGGGCAGAAACGTATTTTTGTTTATTGTTGATTTCTCGGTGCTTAAGAAGAGAGCCTTGGGGAAGCCAGGATGACTCAGTGGGTTAAGCGCTCACTTTGCAGCCCTGGGGACCAAGGATCAAGTCCCGGCCTGACCTGTGCGAACTCATATGCTGAACTGGGGAGTGCCCCCAGTTCGGTTCTCACTGGGGTGAGACCCCGGCCCAGTTCCCACCCTGTGCAGCCCCACGCCCACCTGTGGAATGAAACTATTTGGAAAAACCAGTGATGTACAACTATGGAGACAGTTCTGGGCCCTCCCCATTCTCTCTGTATCTTCTCTCTCTCTCTCTCTCTCCCTCTATCAAAAACAATAAAAATAAATCTTAAAAATAAAATAAAATAAAATAAAATAAAGAAGAGAGCCTGGCATTTAATAAGTATCTGCATTGAACTAAACGCTAGAAATACAGTAATGAAGAACACAGACACAGTCTTTGCCTTCATGGAGTTTACAGTTTTTAAGTGAAGACAGACATTGTACAGTTAATTAAATGGCATTTAATTAGTATGGTTAAAAATCCTGAGGAGACATCATTGACCACTCTGGCTGACGGCTTTGGTGCGTTGGAAGACAAACTATGAAATATTTAATAATTAAGGGCCAAGAGCCAGGATATCACAAGTCATGTAATACAAAAGAGTTAGTGTCATGCAAATGAGCATCTATACTTAGAGGCAGTTTAAATAGGATTATAGAGATTTAGAAGGAGCTGACAAAGCAACAGGAGAGCCAGACTAAAAGTACTAAAAGTAGCTACTAAATAGATAATCTAATGTGGCTATGTTCTTTCCATTAGTCAAGGTTACTTCAGGTCCCAGGAAAAGAAATCAATTCAGATAGACTGGATTAAAATACTCACACTTTGTAGGAGGAAACAAAACAAAAACAAAAATTTTACTCTTTTAAACTTGGTTAAATCATAAAAATATCCTAGTATGTATGTTTTATATATGAAATCAACATTCTTACTTACCTTCAATTTCAGCAGAGATAATTTCCTCTAGAAGTCTTCTAGTCTAGTTTCTTCTTCCTAGGCCCTTGTATGTGCTTCCTCAGCTCTTACATTGTAAGCATCTCTTCTTTAACTTGTTTTCCTCCTCTCTACAGTCTCTAAGGAAATGGTTTGCCTGTGCTCCCAGTTCTTAGAAGAATGCTCAGTGGTGCTCAGGAATTATATGTTGAATGGACCAACAAACACTTGAATGAATTCTGTGCCCTTATGAAGAAGGATTACTGGTATTGTTTTGCATTGTTAAGCACGCTACACACATAAAACACAGATTTTCATTAAAAAACAAATGAATTACCAATCATTACTTTTGGTCTCACTTTACTAGAATTATATAATAAATTATTTAAAAATAAGTATAAATGTGGTTCTGTAACTTTACTTAAGTTAGTTATTGAATAGCCACATGTACCTGGCTAGCAAAAATCTTACTGCACATATTGAGTATAGGTGAGCCTAAGCAATATGTTGCAAAGCTCCAACTTAGGTACTGTCCAAGAGCTTAGAAAAAAGTTAGAGGAAAAGGGGAGTACATTTATGTGGTGTCTTCTCATATACCAACAGTGTGTTTGTTATATGTTATAATCTTGCTCTATTTATACACACACACACACACACACACACACACACACACACACACACACACCCCAAAATAAATAAATGAGGTAGGTATTCTATTTTCATTTTACAGATAAGGAAATTGAAGTTCAGAAAGATTAAGCCATTTGCTTAAAACTATACAACTAATAAACTTCATCTCAAGACTGAATAATATTCTGTTCACCCTTAATTATAGTTTTGGTGTGGGAATGGTGCACAAAGGAATTGTGAGAGCTGGTCAAAGAAGCTGCACTGCATTTGAGACAACAAATGGGTCATTCCAAAGAGGTAGTGTGTGTGTGTGTGTGTGTGTGTGTGTGAGAGAGAGAGAGAGAGAGAGAGAGAGAGAGAGAGAGATATTGATTCATTGTGAGAGGAGCTGTTTTATAATGACACATTCTGTGAAGTTTTGTGGTTTCAACCAGAAATTAAAATGGCAGGAAAAAGAAAGGTTTATTAGAATCGTTTAAGAAAGTTTGAAATAACAAGTACACCATGAGAAAATGAACATTTCAAGAATGAGAATATTCTGGGAAGCTGGGATGGCTCAGTGGGTTAAGAGCTCACTTTGCAGCCCCAGGGACCGAGGATTGAATCCCAGCCCTGGCCCGTGTGGACCTATATGCTGAACTGGGGAGTGCCCCCAGTTCGGTTCTCACCAGGGTGAGACCCTAGCCCAGTTCCTGCCTGGTGCAGCCCTGCTCCCACCTGGGGAATGAAACTATGTGGAAAAACCAATGATGTGCAACGATGGAGACCGTTCTGGGCCCTCCCCCTTCTCTCTGTCTCTGTCACTGTATCTCTTTCTCTCTCGCTCTCTGTCAAAAACAATAAAAACAAATCTTAAAAAAAAAAAAAGAATGAGAACATTCATTTTGAAATATTATAGACCAGAGGAAAAATGTTTAATGATAAGAAAAGCATTAAATAAATTGTGAAATAATGGAATATGATAGAATATTATTCATTCTTATTTAAAGATTTATTTTTATTGTTTTGTTTTTTCTTTGACAGAGAGAGCGAGAGAGAGATACAGTGACAGAGACAGAGAGAAGGGGGAGGGCCCAGAACAGTCTCCATAGTTGCATATCATTGGTTTTTCCACATAGTTTCATTCCACAGGTGGGAGCAGGGCTGCACCAGGCAGGAACTGGGCCCGGGTCTCACCCCGGTGAGAACTGAACTGGGGGCACTCCCTAGCTCAGCATATGGGTCCTCACAGGCCGGCGGGGTCAGGGCAGCGATTTGATCCTCGGTCCCTAGGGCTGCAAAGTGAGTGCTTAACCCACTGAGCCATCCCGACTTCCCCATATTATTCATTCTTAAAAAGTATGCTTTAGGGGAAGCCGGGATGGCTCAGTGGGTTGGGCGCTCACTTTGCAGCGCCGGGGACCGAGGATCGAATCCCGGCCCCAGCCCGTGCGGAACCGTGTGCTGAGCTGGGAGCTCCCCTAGTTCAGTTCTCTCTCTGTCTCTGTATCTCTCTCTCTCTCTCCTCTGTCAAAATAAATAAATAAATAAAAAAAAAAGAAAAAAAAAAGTATGCTTTAGATAGATACTTAGTAATATAAAAATGTTAGTAATATGATATTAAATAGAATCAAAATTTTATTAAAATATATATATGAATATAAACTAAAATGTTAATATTAGTTATTCCAGAATTATAAGAACATTTGTTTTATTTTCTTCCTTTCTATATTATCTAAATTTTATGAAGTGTATTTTGTATTAGAACTATAATATTATTTTGAAAATTCTATTACCCAAAAGTTAATTTTCCAAAAATATTCAGTACTCTGCTAATTTTCTTTGCTAGGTGTCTTGAGGTAGCTCCTCTTAATAGCCTCTTAGACCCACTGGGAGCTGAAGCTATTTAAATGAGGCAAGAAATGTTACTGAGTTGTTCAGTAGCTAATTATTCAGCAGGACAAATACTGCAAATAGTGGCAAAAGAATGATATATTTCTGGAGTTGATAGATTCAATGGATGCGGTTTTGTTAAATGGAAATAGTATTATTTTATGCCATTCTGATTTTCAGCCATAAACAAAAGTTTTGTATGTAAACTGTCAAATATTGCATTAAACATTCTTAAGGAAATTTACTTTTAAGTCATTGGAATAACACTTGGAAATTAACTAGACTATCGATGTTTTTTGCACATCTGAAGTCTGAATTACTCTTTTAGGCAAATTCAGACTCATCCTTTGTGTTTCTTGACCAGATATGTTTCAAACATGCAGTTCTTCCACAAAGTACACACTAAACATATCAATGAATAATAAATAATTGCACCCTACTTATATTTTAATAGTTTTTGATGTGATAATACTATATTTAAAATTTTAATTATACTATGTAAAAACATGGACAATTCTTTCAAGAATGTAACCCTGGGTGAATTGATATTATAATTTTAATAAAAATTCATCAACCAGTATTACCTTTGGTTAATTTTACTTTCAAGTTTGTTAAGAGTTGTAGTTCTGAGAAACCCCTTTTTATCTTTAACTCTCATACATATTAATAAGCTTGGGCTCTAGCGAAGGATAACGGTGATTTGGTTGCTGTTATTTTCATCTGTGTATAAATCCGCAAATCCAATACTGACTTATGAAAATCCTCCCTTGTCAATATCACAGAACTGTTTCTTTCCCTGGGGATAATTAAGAAAACTAACCATTTGCACATGAAGAAAGGAAAAATTAATATATTTATTATTTTAAAAAATTAAGACCTTCATTTTGACAATGTCAAGATTTATGCTGTATCCCTGTTTGTTTTGAATACATTACTGACTTCCATTGCCAGAAGATACAGATATATTGCTTAAGCAACCAAAGGTAAGAACGTAGTGGTAATTGAAGTTGTATGTTCACGTATGCATACACCTCTGTTTTGATTTATTGAAGCATAAACATTTGCTTTGTTTTCCACGTTACATGATTTCTAGTTACAGCTGATGATTATATTTTTATTAACATTTTTGTATTTTGACAGGTAAATGAGTATTCTGCTAAAATATAATTTTAGTTAAAAGTAATAATAAACAAAGGCCTCACAATATGACTTTGCTAATCTGAATTATCGCAACATAGTAAATACTACCTGCTTTTTGCAAATTTCATGTTTATTTTTAGTAGTCAAAAACAGTAACTTCAGTAAATGTGTCTTTCACTAATGGAAGTATCAGACACTAGGTTTTCTTCCTCCTTAAAATATTTGAAGATAGAAAACCATCTAAATCATATCAATCTTAATAAAAAAGTAATTCCTGAAAATATGTGCTCTAACTCCTTGAGAACTTCTTAAGGGTAAAGGTACTTTATAAGCATTATTATAACCTGACATCCCCTTTTAGAAATGAGTAAGTGGTCTAAAGAGATTAAGTGGCTCTAGGCAACATATTACTATTATGTGATGGAGCCAGAATTTAAATCACTTGTCTTCTTTTAATTCTCCATGATAGACGTGTGTGTGTGTGTGTGTGTGTGTGTGTGTATTTTATTGTTAATGTGTGTGTGTGAGAGAGAGAGAGAAAGAAGGGGGGAAGGCACAGAGCAGTCACCAGAGTTGTACATCATTAGTTGTGACATGGTTTTGTTCCACACACGTGGATGTGGGGTCATGTGGAGCAGGAACTGAACCAGAGGCCTCCCCCATGGGATATGAGAACCTTCACTACTGTGCCATCCCAGTGGTTACCAGTTGCGCTGCAATTCAGCATATGGGTTTGCACCAGTTAGGGCTGGGAATCGAATCCTGGACCCCATGATTGTGAGGCAGGCTCTCAACCGCTGAGCTATCCTGGCATCCCAATGTGTGTATATTTGAATTAGATTTTTAAAAACTGATATCAATTACTGTCATGTTTTGTTTTTACAAATTAAAAAACTACTTTTTATCATTTTGATGTGCCAAGATTAAAGGATTTTAAATGCTTGTGATTTCATTCTACATTAGAAAGCTAGACATTAAACAAAGCTTTTAAAATGGTCCAATTGATAATGATGTCTTAACTTGACTTTTTACATTTTGACCTTTTTGTTTATCCCTTAATCAATTTGTTCTGCATTTATTCTTTCACTTAGCATTCTTCACATAAATATCACTCAATCATGTCATGTCAGTTCAAGCAGACAAATGAAAGAGGATGGGGTGTGATGAAGCATTGGATTATAAATAAATGCCCTGATAGTTATTGATTGCACTTTATATTCCATAGAAAATACACCCTCTTTCTCTATTCTTGGAATATTTATAAATATTTATTACAAGAGTAATCTCAATAAGGCAAAAAAGTATACAGGCTATGTTCTCTGGCTGCAGTCAAATAAAGTTAGAAATTAATAAATAAAGTTTAAACTAAGAACCATATCTTTTAGAAATTAAAAAAAAAGGTGGGGGTGGGGGGAGAGAAAAAAACCCCATAATATAGCTCTTTAACTGAAGATAAAAGTGAAACAGCTATTGCAGATTTTTCTCTGTTTCATGGAGATAATTTTTTAAGCTGTGAAGTGAATAGGTACTAAAAACTAAAAGTCTGGATAAAAATATTATTTTCTACAGACAAAATGTCTAAGTTCAAATTAAGAAATAAAAATGAAATTGATTAAAATATATGGGCAAAATTGAAAAAAGGGTACAAGAACTACCTCCAAAAAAGGCTATTTTACCTTAAATATTTTTTACTTATTAATTTACTCAACAAATTTATAGTTAGTACCAACTACATGTTAGGCATTATTTTAGGCAGAAACTTTGCTTTGTTACCTACTGTGAATAGGTCAAAGGAATAAATCCACATACCGGTAATACTAGATAGAGCCTTTCACCTCTGGTAAGAGTATGTGGGAATCAGCCTGCCACATTTTGTTTTGGCAATGACACTAACCAAGCTTTCCATAGCTGGTACTTTCTTACATTCTGTTAAGAGAAATATACTATACTTTCCCATCATCAGACAATCATTATGCCAATATTTTGCTAATATAGGTACTCTATAGTGTGAAACAAGTGCTTATAATTACACTTAATAGTTCTCAAATGTACGAATCTTCCAAAGTACTAATCAACTTAGCTGTAACAATTCATATAGCTGTAGTTGATGAAAAGGTAATCGATAAAATTCAACATACATTCCTTTTTTTTTTATTGTAAATAGTATTTTATTTGCTTTTTTGTTTTGTTTTTCACTTTTAGCTATTCTTTCTTTTTATTTTTTAATTTCATGTGTACTGAAGAACATAATACATGGACATTTGCAGCTGTTATACAGTGACAACCCTAACAAGTCTATTTACCATTTGATGTTTTACATAGTTGCTACAGTACCATTGACTATATTCCCTGTGCAATATTCTATATCCCCTGACTATATACATATATATACATAAAGTGATAGTTGACATTCAAGATTAATTTGTATTATTTTCATGTCTACAACACAATGAGTAGGCATCTATATAATTAATGAAGTGTGGTACATTTACACAATGGAATAATAGTCATAAAGAGGAATAAAATTTTACCATTTGTGATAATATGGATGGAACTCGAAGTTATTGTGCTAAGTGAAATAAGTCTGACTGAGAAAGACAAATACCATATGATCTGACTTATATGTGGGATCTAAAGAGCAGAATATATGAACAATCAAAATAGAAATAGACACTGACTAATGGAGTCAGATGGAGGGGAGGGGGAATGGGTGGGAAGGGTGAAGGGATTGAGAAGTGCAAGTTGGTAGACATAGTGGTCACAGGACTGTAAGGTAGAGTATGGGCTGTATAGGTTATAATGTCAACATACATTCTTGATAAAATAAGAAATCAGTAATAAAAGAAAACATATTTAATATAATAAAAATATCTATCTAAAATCAATGGACAAAAATAGGAGAAATTCTAGTCACTGAAACAAGACCAATAGTGTTGATATAATATCTGTTATTTAACATTATTCTGTAACATCTATCAATGCAATAGGATTAGAAAAAGCAATAAGATATGTGTTTTGAAGAGATAAAATTATGATTACCTGTGGATAATACAATTGTCTATCTAGAAAACCCAAATGGACAGATTTAAAACTATTAAAAATAGTGAGTTAGATGAGAGGCTACAAAATAAATATATAAAGTAATAGCTCTCCTATTTGTTTAACTAGTAACAACTACTTAAACAATATAATAAAAAACATTATTTACAAGTAAAAACTTAAATACATAGAATATATTTAATAATGAATGTGCACAGCTTATTTAATGAAAATTGTACTTATAAAGTATATATTTAAAAGCCATCAACAAATGAGGATACAGTTCTTATCATGTAATTAAAATATTTTAAATATATTAAGCATATGTGATAAACTTAAAATTTTTTAAAAGATTTATTTTATTATTTTTGACAAAGAGAGACAGAGAGAGACAGACAGACAGAGAGAAGGGGGAGGGCCCAGAGCCATCTCCATAGTTGTACATCATCAGTTTTCGACAGTTTCATTCCACACAGGTGGGCCAGGCCACGCAGGGCAGGAACTGGGCCAGGGGCCTCCCGCATGGGAAGCTCACCCCGGTGAGAACCAAACTAGGGGCCACACCCTAGTTTAGCATATGGGTTCACATGGGCCAGGGTCGGGATTTGATCCTCAGACCCCGAGGCTGCAAAGCAAGAACTTAACCTGATGAACCATCCCTGCATCTACAATAAAAAATGTTAAAACACATTGTTTTATTGGAAACTTGATAAAATTGCTCTAAAGGCAACTGGGCATAATAAATGTGCACATTTTACTGTGATAGGAGTAATTTAAATGCAGTCATTAAAATGATGGCATGTAGGATGTTTCTTTTTTGGTAGTAGTGTTTGTAAAATGAAATAAATAACAAAAGTAAAAAAAGTTGGTTTTTTTTGCTTGTTTGTTATGAACCAGACACCATGTAAGGTGCTGGAGACATAAAAATCAGAGCTTATTGGTACCTGCTCTCAAGTCTAGTGGGATCAACACTACTGATATAAATGGATCATAATAAAATAATGCATCAGTGTACTGATAATAAGTGTTCCATATAGTGTGAGTGCTGAGGAGCCCAGGCATCCAATTAAAGCTATCAGAAATACTTACTCTTTTCTTTATTCTTTACCTTTTCCATATGCTGTTTCCTTGGCCAAGAACACTCATTTCCTCTACTGCCTGGCAAACTCCTACTCACCCTTCAAAATCCAGTTACATATTCTCAGCTTTGAAAAGCTGTTTGTGAATCTACCACCTCTACAGAGTTGGAACAAAATTGTCACATGAAGTTATATTGAATTTTTTTTTTTTAAGATTTATTTTTATTGTTTTTGACAGAGAGAGAGATACAGAGACAGAGACAGAGAGAGAAAGGGGAGGGCCCAGAACAGTCTCCACAGCTGCACATCATTCGTTTTTCCACATAGTTTCATTCCACAGGTGGGAGTGGGGCTGCACAGGGCAGGAACTGGGCTGGGGTCCCCACCCTGGTGAGAACCGAACTGGGCGCACTCCCCAGCTCAGCACATGGGTCCACACGAGCCGGGGCTGGGATTCAATCCCTGGTCCCCGGGGCTGCAAAGTGAGCGCTCAACCCACTGAGCCATCCCAGCTTCCCCTATATTGGATTTTTATTACCTACAGAGTTCTCGTATTCTCTAGGGCTTAAAGCCTGTCTTAACCAACATTTCTTCTTTTTCTCCTTCATAACTCAGCAAGCTACATGGTACTGCTGTTTACATAGCACTTGCTGAAAAAATGTTGAAAAGCAAAAACAATTAAGTACAGATTGGATTATGTTATCGGCACATTGTTTGCAAGTAAAAGTATTAGTACTTCTAATGTGTTCTTTTTGGATATTAGGTATAAATTTGTAAGAAAAGCAGGAAAAAAATTCTTCAAATCTCAAATACTCATTGTGACTGAAAATCTGTGATTTCAGAGTCTGAGGGAACTCAAGTGCTGGATTCTAAGTATTTATTTGCCTTTTAATGTGTTTATTCACCTTTATTATTCCCATCAAATGTTTGTGTTTGCTTTGTCCCAGGGGATATAAAGAGAAAAAGAAAATTCTCTGCCTCAGGAAGCTTAGAGAATACTGGGAAAGTGTCACATTCACATGCAAACATAGATTTATGTACAAGGAAGTAAATGTTTATGGCTAAAGGAATAATTTCAAAATGGATTCGGTGCATATAATGGATAGTGAAATCACAATAGATTTTATGGAAGATGGAATCCTAAGTTAGACTTTTTAAAAACATCTCTCATCAACATGTATTTCCTGAGAAATTCCATTGTGAAACAGATAAAGGCAAGGAAATCTTCAGTTAACCAGAATTTAGTAAATTTTATGGTCAAATTTTAGAATTCAGAATACTATCTGATTCAATGGAGAAATGGGAAGGATAACACACTGTTGAAAGTCTCTGTTCTTATCATTGATCAGTATAGCATCTTGATTTTAAAGAAAACTATATTTCATGATGTAGGACAAGAGTGTCCAATCTTTTGGTTTCCCTGGGCCACTTCAGAAAAATTGTCTTGGTTCACACATAAAATACACTAACACTAATGATAGTTAATGAGCTAAAAAAAAAAAAATAAAACCTCACAATAAAATCTAATGTTTTGTGAAAGTTTATGAAATTTGTGTTGGGCCACATTCAAAGCTGTCCAGGGCCACATGTGGCCTGTGAGCCGAAGGTTGGACAAGCTTCATGTAGGGTCTTGTGGTTCACCATGGTCATAATATACAAGGACTGCCTGAAAAGGATACAGCTATGTAACCATTCTTATATTGACAATGGCTGGATTTTTTTCTGGACAGGCTTCATATATAACTTTACAGCTATAATCAATTCTTTAAATTTATTTGAAAAATATTCATAGTTCTGGTCACAAGGAATGTCATAGTGAATAAAACATATTTTGTTCTCATGATGTTTACATTTTTTGGCATTTAAACTACTCTTATTTCACCATGTTTTCTTGTAAAATGTTTTGGTTTTAAAAAAAAGAGTGCTGGAAAAATAGATTTAGTTATTTGATGATTTTGTTAACTGGCTTTTGATTAATTGAGATTTTATTTTACAATGGCTGCTTAGTACATTTTCTGTGGATTGGGAAGGTAATGATAATGATTATGATAATAATGACCTCCTTGGTGAAATTGTTTCTGCCTAAGAAAGTATGGTGTTTTCTTCATAAGTAGATAATAGTTGACTTACCCAGCCTGACAGGTCCCTATGTTTGCTGTGGGCGTACATGGCAACAGTGTTGGGTCAGCTCTAGTTTTGTTTTCATGGGAATTATAGTTTGCTTGTGATCCTATAAAGACAATAATTAAATATTTGCCTTGACAAATTTGATGTCTCAAAGTTGTAGTTCAAGGGGATAGGGATTAAAGAAATTATTTTAATAATTTTAGCTCTTTGTCACCATAAAAAAAATTGATGGTTATTTCTCTTTCTGTGCTTGGGGGTTACATAATATTCTTATCTTGCATTTGTATAACTCTTCATAGCTTTTAGTGTTTCTTTTATTTTGTAAGATTTATTTTATTGTTTTTGACAGAGAGAGACAGAGAGAAGGGGGACAGCCTAGAGCAGTCTCCATAGTTGTACGCCATCAGCTTTGGATGTGGATTTCATTCCACATAGGTAGGCGGAGGCTGCGCAGAGTGAGAACTGGGCTGAGGGCCTCCCACTTGGGCAGCACACCCCAGTTCTGCATATGGGTCTGCACGGGCTGGGGCTGGGATTTAATCTTCTGTCCTGGGGTTGCAAAGCGAGTACTTAACCCACTGAGCCATACTGGCTTCCCCTAGTATTTCTTTATATAGTTTTTTTCACTAAGTCCCTGTAGAGAATTATTAAAATAAGCATGGCAGGTATTATTATCTCCACTTTACAAAAAGGAAGCTCAGAAAGATCTCAGCCAAATTCTCTCTGGCAAATTGGTGAAGAGCTGGGGTAGAACCTAAGTCTTTGCTAAGCAGATGATGTTTTCAGGCACTGGCTGCCTCTGTTTTGCGGAGCTGACAAAGCTTGTTCTAGATGGTTACAAACTCTGGGAGCATTGTTAAATATTAAGAAACAATCTAAATTCTGTAATTGACTACTGAGATTGGGCAAGGACTGGAAAACAGTATTTTAGAACAAAAGCACTGATACAAAGTATTTTTGCTACTCAACAAAATCCCATGTAAAAGAACTACCTTTTTTTTTTCTCATTAAAAAATAGGTTAGGGGAAGCAGGGATGGCTCAGTGGGTTAAGCTCTCACTTTGCAGCACCAGGGACCGAGAATCGAATCCTGACTCCGGCCTCGGCCCGTGCGGACCCATGTGCTGAACTGGGGAGTTCCCCCAGTTCAGTTCTCTCTCTGTCTCTGTATCTCTCTCTCTCTCTCTCTCTCTCTCTCTCTCTCTCTGTCAATAAATAAATAAATAAATAAATAAAACTTAAAAAAAAATTAGGTTAGGAGAAAATACAGAACACAAAAAAGAAAGCAAAAATGCTAATGCTACCATTATAAACTTAGCATATTTAACACTAAAATACTTATCTTTTCTATGCACATATATATACTTTTCAAAAATGAGATGATATATACATATCACTTAACAATCTGATTTCCAATTTAACATCACATCATGAATATTTCTATAAGTTGTTAATGTTTTTTCAAGAAAATAAAAATGTATTCTTTTATTAATAAAATTAATATGTGCTCATTGTATAAAGTTTAAAACTACATGAATCTACTCCCCAGAGGTAACTATTGATTATGGTTTAGTGTATATTGTTCTGTACTTTTTAATGAGGTGGTTGCATTAGCAGATTAGAATACCTTCTTTATCAAACCTTAGAGCATCATGTATTTTTAAAAGGTATACATCTTACTTACTAATGTCAAGATAACAAATAATGTACAAATAACAAATACATCATTTATAACAATCTTTTGGGACATTAACACAAAATTCCACTCCAGAAAACACCACCATACAAAAATTCTTATACATGTTAAATCATCTTTGACCATTTTTCAAATAATTAAGTGATATAGGTGCTTTGAGCTGCATAATATGTCCAACCTTTTGCCTTCTTTGGGCTACACTGGAGTTGTCTTGGGCCACACATAAAATGCATTAACACTAATGATAGCTGATGAGCTAAAATAATAGCAAAAAAAGAAAAAAATCTCATAATGTTTTAAGAAAGTTTACAAATTTGTGTTGGACTGCATTCAAAGCCGTCCTAGGCTGCATGTGGTCCATGAGCCGCAGGCTGAACAAACTTGCTTTAAAATTTGAGCACCCGGGGAAAGCCAGGATGGCTCAGTGGGTTAAGCGCTTGCTTTGCAGCCCCGGGGACCAAGGATCAAACTCCAGCCCCAGCCCATGCGGACCCATAAGCTGAACTGGGGTGTGCTTCCCATGCAGCAGGCCCCCAGCCCAGTTCCCGTTCTGTGTGGTCCCGCCTAACTGTGTGGACTGAAAACTGATAACGTACAACTATGGAGACTGCTCTGCCCCTCCTTCTCTGTCTCTGTCTCTCTGTCAAAACAATAAACTAAATCTTTAACACCAACAACAAAAGAATCAAAGAGAAAATTTCAGATGAAAGAAAACTAAGTAAAAAAATTTATAAATAATAAAATTATTAAATCAGCTAAACGAATTAACCCAAGACAAGCGCTAACAAGCACCAGATAAATTCTAGTGATAATTAGAATGAAAATGAGGGAATACAAGAAAGAGCAATTGCAAAATAGGATATATAAGACTTGACAGAATGACTGGATGGGAAGGAAAGAATCAAAGGTAACTAACTCCATGTTCTAAGTGAATTTAACTGAATGAAAGAACAGCAATTCTGCAAACAGAAATAGTTAATCAGGAAGAAGAGTTGGTTTGATAGGGAGGGAAGTGAAAGTTCATTTCCATACACACTGGACACAGGGCTCTGAAGTAGATGCTTTAGTAATGAAATGAAAGGAGCTTGGTGGTAGGAGGTATTCAAAATGTTTAGGATGAGTTAATAAATGTAACTAAGGAATTTGCCAGGGCTGGATATGTGGAATTGGAAACTATCTTCATAGAAGTGAAGGTTGAGGGGAAGCTGGGATGGCTCAGTGGGTTGAGCTCTCACTTTGCAGCCGCAGAGCCCAAGGATCGAATCCTAGGCCTGGCCCATGCAGACCCATATGCTGAACAGGGGTGTGCCCTCACTTTAGTTTTTTTTTTTTTTTAATTTATTGTTAAATTTGATGAGGTTACATTGGTTGGTAACAATTAGACAGTTTACAGATGTACAAGTCCACCTCACATCATTCATGCATCGTATTATGTGCCCATCACTCAGTATCAGTTCCCCTTCCATCACCTTATATCTAGTGCCCACTCCCACCTCCCCTCACAACTGTCCCCCCGCTC
>PVKE010034368.1:0-17438 GCA_004027555.1 Craseonycteris thonglongyai
CAAACCAATCAACAGTAAGGAAATTGAAACAAGCATACAAAACTTTCCCAAAAGCAAGAGTCCAGTACCAGATGGTCTCAGTAATGAATTTTACCAGGCACGCAAAGAGGAACTAACACCTATCCTCCTCAAACTTTTCCAAAAAATTGAAGAAGAGGCAATACTTCCCAACTCATTCTATGAGGCCAACATTACCCTAGTACCAAAGCCTGTCCAGGACATCACAAAAAAAGAAAACTATAGACCAATACCTCTGATGAACACTGATGCAAAAATCCTAAACAAAATACTAGCAAATTACAACAATGCATTAAAAAGATTATACATCATGATCAAGTGGGGTTCATCCCAGGGGCACAAGGATGGTTCAACATATGCAAATCAATCAATGTGATACAACACAAACAAAATAGAAGATAAAAACCAAATGATTTTATCAATTGATGCAGAAAAAGCCTTCAACAAGATACAACATCCATTTACGATCAAAACACTTAACAAAATGGGTACAGAAGGGAAGTACCTCAACATAATAAAGGCCATATTTGACAAACACTCAGCGAATGTCATACTGAATGAGGGAAAACTGAAACCTTTTCTTCTTAAATGAGGACCAAGACAGTGATGTGTTCTGTCATCAGTGCTATTCTACATAGTGCTGGAAGTTCTAGCCAGAGCCATTAAGCAGGAAAACAGATAAAAGGCATCCAAATTTGAAATGAAGATGTTAAACTGTCACTTTTTGCAGATGACATGATCCTTTATGAAGAAAACCCCAAAGACTCCACCAGAAAACTAATACAAATAATAAATGAATACAGTAAAGTTGCAGGATACATAATCAATGTACAAAATTCCACAGCATTTTTATATACGAACAAAACTTCAGAAAAAGAAATGAGAAAAACAATACCTCTTGCACTCAAAACAAAAATAAAATACTTATGAATAAACTTAACAAAGAATGTGAAGGACTTACACACAAAAAAACTATAAGACATTATTAAAAGAAATTGAAGAAAATACAAAGAAAAGGAAGGATATTCCATGTTCATGGATTGGAAGAATCAACAAAGTTAAAATGGCCATATTACCCAAAGCAATATACAGATTTAATGCAATTCCCATCAAAATCCCACAGACATTCTTTCAAGAAGTAGATAAAAAAAAATTATCAGATTCATATGGAACCACAAAAGACCCCAAATTGCCAAAGCAATCTCCAAGTAAAGAATATGGCTGGAGGCATCATGCTTTCCGACTTAATTCTATCCTTACAAAGCATCAATAATCGAAACAGCTTGGTATTGGCAGAAAAACAGACATACAGATCAATGGAACAGAATTGAAAACCCCAATATAAACCCACAAATATAAGGAATAACTTTTGACAAAGAAGCAAAAATATATATAATGGAGAAAGGAAAGCCTCTTAAGTAAATGGTGCTGGGAAAATTGAAAAACCACATGCAAAGGAATGAATCTGGATTGCGAATTGTCACCATATACCAAAATTAACTCAAAATTAAAGACCTCCACATAAGACCTAAATCAATAAAGTGCATAGAAGAAACCACTGGTACCAAACTTACAGACCTTGGGTTAAGAGAGCACTTTATGAACTTGACCCCAAAGGCAAGGGAAGTAAAAGCAAAAATAAATAAATGGGACTGTATCAAACTAAAAAGCTTCTACATAGCAAAGGAAACCATCAACAAAGTAAAAAGAAAGCCAACTGAATGGAAGAAAACATTTGCAAACAATGCTGCTTATAAGGGGCTAATACCTAAAATATATAAAGAACTCATACAATTCGACAACAACAACAAAAAACGATCCATTTAAAAAATGGGCAGAAGACCTAAACAGACACTTCTTCCACAAAGACATACAAATGGCCAACAGGTATATGAAAAAATGTTCAAAATCACTAGCAATTAGGGAGAGTCAAATTAAAACCACAATGAGATACCATCTCACACCTGTTAGAATGGCTATAATCAACAAGACAAGGGACAACAAGTGCTGGCGAGGCTATGGAGAAAAAGGAACCCTCATACACTGCTGGTGGGAATGTAAACTGGTACAACCACTATGGAAGGCAGTAATGAAGAGTCCTCAAAAAATTAGGAATTGGGAAAGCTGGGATGGCTCAGCTGGTAAAGCGCTCGCTTTGAAGCCCTGAGGGCCGAGGATCGAATCCTGGCCCCGGCCCATGCAGACCCACATGCTGAACTGGGGTGTGCCCCCAGTTCAGTTCTTGCCGGGACCTATGCGGGAGGCTCCTGGCCCAGTTCCTGCCCTGCGCAGCCCTGTGCCCACCTGTGGAGTGAAACTATATGGAAAACTAATGTCAACTATGGAGACTGCTCTGGGCCCTCCCCCTTCTCTCTGTCTCTCTCTGTCTGTTTCTCCCTGTCAAAAATCAATAAAATAAATCTTTAAAAAAATTAGGAATGGAATTACCATATGACCCAGCAACCCCTCTTCTGGGTATCTACCCAAAAAACTTGAAAACCTTAATTCAAAGATATATCTACCCCAATGTTCATTGCAGCACCATTCACAGTGGCCAAGTCATGGAAACAACCAAAGTGTCCTTTGATAGATGACTGGATAAAGAAGTTGTGGTACATTTACACAGTAGAATACTACTCAGCGATAAGAATAGATGAAATACAGCCATTTGTGATAACCTGGATGGACCTTGACACCATCTTATTAAGTGAAATGAATCACACTGAAAGAATGACCTCATTAATTGGTGGAATATAAAACTGAAAAGTAACAAAGAAACGAGAACTCACAGACACAGTCAATAGTTTACTGGTTACCTGAGGGTAAAGGGGAAGATGAGTGGGAGAATGGGGGCATCAAATATATGGTGACGGAAAGAGAGCTGATTCTGGGTGGTGAGCACATAATACAATGCATAGACAATGTAATAGAAAACTGTACACCTGGAAACAATGTAATTATTATCAACCAATGTCATCCCAATAAATTTAACAATTAAAAAAATAATAAAAATAAATTACATCTTTCTAATAAAAAGCCATGATCTTGAGGAAAAAAAAATAAAGCAAAAACAAACAAGTGGGACTATATCACACTAAAAAGTTTCTACACAGAAAGGAAACCATTTACCAAATGAAAAGGCAACCTACTGAATGGGAGAAAATATAGCAGACTCTCTTTTAACACGAACTCAAGCAAATAGCACTATAAAGCAACAGGCATACTTTTGCCCGTTGCTTGAGATTTTGCCAGTTACTTGAGAGTGCCAGTTGCTTGAGTTCCAGTTAATGGAGAAACTACTTGTATTTATCCAGCATCTACTAATCCCCATGGGTGCTGGTTAACTGAGAGTCTATTGTATTTTCAAAGCATGTTATCTGATAAGGGGCTAAAATCCAAAATATATAAATAACTTATATAACCCAACAGCAAAAAATCAAAACAACAAAACAAAAATATCAATCCAATTATAAAGTGGGCAGAGGGAAGCCAGGATGGCTCAGCAAGTTGAGCACTCATTTGCAGCCCTTGCATCCAAAGGACTGAATCCTGGCCCCAGCCTGTGTGGACCCATATGCTGAACTGGGATGTACATGCAGTTCGGGTCTTGCCAGGGCATGCTTCCCATGTGGCAGGACCCTGGCTGGTGGGGGAGTGCCTCCCATGTGGGAGGCCCCCAGCCCAGTTTCTGTCCTGTGTAGCTTTGAGCCCCCAGCTGGTTCCTGTCCAGAGCAGCCCTGTGCCCAACTGTGGAGTGAACCTATATTGAAAACTAATGAGGTGCAACTACAGAGACTGCTCTGGGCCCTCCCCCTTCTGTCTGTCTCTGTCTCTCTCTCTCTCTCTCTCTCTCTCTCTCTCTCTCTCTCTCTGTCAAAAACAATTTTTAAAACTCCGCAGAAAATCTGAATAGACATTTTTCAAAAAAAGACATACAGAAGGTCTAGAGGTCCATGAAAGAATACTCAATGCTACTAATCATCAGGGAAATACAAGTCAAAACGACACTGAGGACAGCCAAGATGGTAAAGTAGATAAACACTGTGCTCACTTCGTTCCATGAACACATTAAAATTACAACTAAGTTCTAGAATAACCAACCTGGAGAACCATCTTAAGTTTAGCTAAGCAGAAGTTTTATAATGAAGGATACAAAGAACAAGTCATATTGAGACTGATAGGAAGGACAGAGATGTAAAATGGGCTGGCCCTCAACCTCCATGTGGTGGTTGAAAATTAGGAGTGGTATCCCAGCCATAGAGGTTCCCCCAGGGAGGAGCAGGGGACCCCAGCCCCACACCAGGCTCCCCAGCCCAGAGCACTGGTGCTGGGAAGAGGAGCCCCACCACATCTGACTGTGGAAACCAGTGGGGATTTTGACCATCCGGGTAGAAAGGAAGGCTTCAGGGAAGCCCAGACATCCTCTTTACCCTTTTAGTGTGACGGGCCAATATATTGGCTTTTGCATCTCGGACAAAAAGTGCGGTGGGCTGATATATCAGCTCATCTCTAGACCATTAAATTACCCTTCGCATTTCTTGCTAGTACCACTGGCAGAAGGTAGCACTAAGAGAGTTAAAAGTGTCCTCACACAGACTCACTCACTTGCGGGCACTCACCCTGGGCTCCGGCAGAAGAATGGTGACTTCGGAGACATTGGAGGCACACAGGGGGCGGACTGAAGTCTGTGGCTTTGGGCAAGGGCTGGAGGACAGTTGCCACGCTTCCTGAGTGGGTCCTCCTCCCATGCAGCTGGTGAGAGAGCTGTTTTCCCGTGTTATGCCCTGCCCCCACATGGCCAAATCTGAATCTGATTGGTCTGGTGAGCTGCGCTTGCTCTACTCTACCAACTCACTGGGACGCGCCCTTCCCAACTCCACCACTGTCAGAGGCACTTTCTCTAATGAGCAGCCAGCCCCACCCACACTGCAATCTTTCTTGGAAAGCTATCAGAGTCCACAGGCTCCAGGTGGGCAGTGACTGCGCTAGGTGTGTGTTCAAACTTGCTGAGTAGCTCCAGGCACAGCACTGGAAACAAGACAGAATCTTACAGGAGCACCTAATGCAGGTGACCAGAGACTATGCCAGGGTCCCATAGGGCAACTACTACATATGATTACCCAGCAATATTGGGAGACATAGTAACTGTACCTAACACAAGGTCTGATAATTAAGTTTGTGATCATGACAACATGTGCTTACATAAACAGCACTCTACAAAGAACTCAGTAAGGTTTCATAACCTCAGTATATATCAATGTCTTGTAGCTGTGTTCACGTTGACGTGCGGTGGTGTCTTGCTGAGTGGTATTCTTTATAGTTGGTGCATGTTTTTGTGTGCTATCATAAGAACGTCAGAGCTTAAATGAACAAACATTAAATTTCTTGTTCAACTTGGCAAGAGGGGAACTGAAATCAGGGACATGTTTGTCCAAGTTTATGGGGATAATGTCAGAAAGAAAACATCAGTGTACAACTGGATTAAAATTTTTTCTAAGGGGAGAGAAAGTGTCACTGCTAAAGAGAGGTCAGGGCAGCCAGTAATGAGCAGAACTGATGAAAACATTGGATAAAGTCATCAATTTGTGCTTCAAAATCACTGGCTGACTGTAAGAAGCATAGCAGAAAGAGTAAACATCAGTAGAAAAACAATTAGGAGGATCTTAACACTTCAAGCGCCCAGGTTATTTTGTCTTGCTTACCGCTTGGCCCATTTTATCAGATTTCATCAAAATGCTGGCGACCGAAGAACTGTTTGGGTTGCGATAAGGCTGAATGTTTATATATAGAATATATTTACTGTGTGAATATTTATTATTTATCGCAATTTGTACAATGTATTATTTTAGAAATACTTTATATTCAGTCAGTTGTCTGCGATTCTTGTTCCAGTGCAGAAAAAGATTATTCTTTACCCATGAACATGAAAATATCCCCTAAACGGGGAGAAATTATAGCAAAAAAAAAACAAAAAAAGAATAACCATTTTAAAATGGAAAGAGAAGCGGGACATCTTACTTATTTAAAGTTTATTAATAGAATGTAATTTTTTTAATTTTATATCATCAGTTAACATACAATACCGCGGCCTGCACAAAAAGTATACTGTTGGTCACCAGTGACTGACACGGTCCCAACGGAAAGTTCATTGTCAGTCACCGGTGACTGACATGTCACTTAACGTGTTAACTGAAAATCTTGGCATGAGGAAGGTGAGTGCAAAAATTATCCCGAAAGAGCGCTCACCAGGGGAACCCAGGATGGCTCAGTGGGTTAAGCGCTCACTTTGCAGCCCTAGGGATGGGGGATTGAATCCCAGCCCTGGCCTGTGTGGACCCAAATGCTGAACTGTGATGTGCTTCCCATGCAGAAGACCCCCAGCCCAGCTCCCGCCCTGCACAGCCCCCGCCCACCTGTGTGGAATGAAACCATGTGGAAAACTGATGACATACAACTATGCAGACTGCTCTGGGCTCTACCCCTTGTCTGTCTCTCTCTGTCTCTGTCTCTCTCTGTCTCTATCAAAAACAATAAAATAAAGCTTAAAAAAAAAGGAAGAAAGAAAAGGCTCACCAATTAACTAAAGCAAAGGAGAGTCAAAGTTTGCCAAGATCTTTTGGAGATGCAAGATGATGTTTTGGGCTATGTTATCACTGGTAAAGAAACATGGATACACCACTAAGACCCTGAAACAAAGCATCCAAGTGTACAATGGAAGTCAGCCAATTCTCCATGATGAAAATAGTTCTATCAGTCCAAATCAAGAGTCAAAACAATGTTGCTAAACTTTTTTGATATCAGAGGTATTGTTCATTATGAATTTGTACCAACTGGACAAACAGTCAACCAAATTGACTATCTGGAAGTGCTAAACAGGCTGCATGAAAAAGTTAGACAAGAATGACGAACTTTTCACCAACAGCTCATGGCTCCTGTATCATAACAATGCACCAGCTTATACAGCATTGTCTATGAGGGAGTTTTTAGCCAGTAAACAAATATCTATATTGGAACACCCTCCCTACTCACCTGATCTGACCCTAGTGACATTTTTCTTTACCTGAAGATAAAGGAGATACTGAAAGGACATTTGGGTGACATTCAGGACATTAAGGGTAATACAACAACAGCTCTGATGGCCTTTCCTGAAAAATGTTCCAAAATTGCTTTGCAGGGTGAACTAGGCACTGGCATCAGTACATAGCTTCCCAAAGGGAGTGCTTAGAAAGTGATCACAATGACATTCAACAATAAAGTATGTAACACTTTTCTAGGATGAGTTTGTGAACTTACCGGTAATTGCCAGCTCTCGTACATACAAACACGGAGACTCATCCAAAGTGAGAAAACAAAAAAATAAGTCCCAAATGAAAAAATAGCAGAAAATTTCAAAAAAAGAATTAAATGAGATGGAGCCAAGCAACCTATTGGATACAGAGTTCAAAACAATGATTATAAGGATGCTCAACAAACGTAGTGAAAATTTCAACAAAGAGATACCAAGCATAAAGAAGGACACATAGCAACCATAAAAAAAGAACTAGGCAGAGAATACAATAACTGCAATAAAGAATGCAATAGAAGGAATCACTAGCAGATGAGATGAAGGAGAGGCTCAAATCAGTGATTTGGAACACAAGGGAGCAAAAAACACCCAATCAGAACACAACCAAATAATAAATAAATAAATAAATAAATAATAAACAAATAAATAAAATAAGGACTGTTTAAGAGACCTCTGAGACTAACATCAAGCATAATGGGATTCATATCATAGGGGTACCAGGGTACCAGAAGGAGAAGAGAGACAACAAAAGATTAAGAACCTATTAAAAGAAATAATAACTGAAAACTCCCCTAACCTGGTGAATGAAATAGATATACAAGACCGGGAGATACAGAGAGTCTCTAACAAGATGAATCTAAACAAGCCCACATCAAGACATATTATAATTAAAATCACAAAGGTTAAAGACAAAGAGAGAATTCTGAAAGCAGTAAGAGAAAATCAACTAGTAACATAAAGGAGCTCCCATAAGACTATCTGAGTTCTCAACAGAAACTTTGCAGGCTGGAAGGGATTGGCAGAAAATATTTAACATGATAAAAAACAAGGATCTACAACCAAGTTTAATGTATCCTTCAAGGCTATTCATTTCAAATCGAAAGACAAGTAAAGAACATCCCAGACAAGAAAAAATAAAGGAATTCATCAATACCAAACCAGTACTACAAGAACTGTTAGACATTTTTAAGACAAAAAAGCAAAAATATAAATAATAAAATGGCGATAGCTATATATCTATCAACAATTACTTTCCATTTAAATGGATTAAAAGCTCTAATAAAAAGACATGAAGGGTGTTGTTCAAGTGAAATATCAGACAGAGAAAGACAGATGCAATTTGATTTCACTTATGTGGAATCTAGGGAAGAAAGTGAACAAACAGAACAGAAACAAACACATAAATACAGAAAACATTTGGAAGGTTGCCAGATGGGAGGGAAGTTGGGGGTGTGAGTAAAAAAAGGGGAGGAAGAGATTAAGAAGTACAAATTCATATTTATAAAAGAGTCATAGAGATGTAAGGTTCAGCATGGGGGAATAGTCAATAATATTGTAATAACTATGTTTGGTATCAGATGGGTACCCGAATTTATAAGGATGATGACTTTGTAAATCCTATCAATGACTCATTACTATGTTGTATACCTGAAACCAATATAATATTGTATGCCAAATGTAATTTAAAAATAAAAAAAATTATTTAACAAAAAACACTGAGACACTGTCTCACACCTATTAGGATGGCTATTATCAAAGGATAAGAAATAATAAGTGTTGGTTAGAATGTGGAAAAATGGAACCCATGTACATTGTTGGTAGGAATGTAAATTGGTGCAACCACTATGGAAAACAACATGAAAGTTCATCAAGAAGTGAAAAATAGAACTACCATATGATCCAGCAATTCCATTTCTGGGTATTATCAAAAGAAAAAAAAACACTAACTTAAAAAGATATGCACCCTCATACTCACTGCAGCAGTATTTTTAATAGACAAGATGTGGAAACAACCTAAGTGTCAATTGATGGTGAATGGGTAAAAAAACTAAAATATAATATTATATATATATGTGTGTGTGTGTGTGTGTGTGTGTATACACACACACACACATATATATTCTATATTACAGAATATAATAGAATATTATTCAGCCACTATAAAGAATGAAATCTTGCCATTTGCAACAACATAGATGGACCTCAAGGGCAGTACGGTAAGTGAAACAAATCAGAGAAACAAATACTATATAATTTCTCTTATATGTGGAATAAAAATAAATAAATTTTAAAAACCAGTTCATAGATACATAGAACAGATGAGTAGACAGAGGCAGGGGGTGCAGGTGGAAAAAAGGCGTGAACTGTTTTGGGTTTTAGTTTAAATAAATTAAATAATAATCATAAAAGGAATAAATAGAATTGATTTCAGAGTCAGATCTGGGTCTTTAATGCCAATTTCTAGTAAAAAGAACCAAAGCTCTGCAAACAAATAGTCAATTCAAGAATGGGGCAGGAGGGGAAGCCGGGATGGCTCAGTGGGTTAGGCGCTCACTTTGCAGGCCCGGGGACCGGGGATCGTATCACAGCCCTGGCCTGTGCGGAACCATATGCTGAACTGGGAGCTCCCCCAGTTCAGTTCTCTCTCTGTCTCTCTCTCGCTCTCTGTCTCTCCCTCTCTCTCTCTCTGTCAAAAATAAATTAAAAAAAATATATTTAAAAAAAAAGAGAACAGTCTGTAGTCCCAAGTGTGGGCTTGTGATGGCAACTCCTGAGACCCAGGCTGAGGTGACATTTATATTGGGGAAGCCGGGATGGCTCAGTGGGTTAAGAGCTCACTTTGCAGCGCCAGGGACCGAGGATCGAATCCCGGCCCCGGCCTGTGCGGACCCATATGCTGAACTGGGGAGTGCCCCCAGTTCAGTTCTCTCCCTGTCTCTGTATCTTTCTCTCTCCCTCTCTCTCTGTCAAAAACAATAAAAAAAAATAAAAAATAAATAAAAAAAGAATGGGGCAGGTAGGTACAAGATAAGACTGGAACTCCTGGTCATACCATAAAGTAAAGGATTACTTAAAAGATGTCAAGAATACAAGAACTAGATTGAAGAGGTTCTCACTACCAAACCTGAGATGATTGAGCACCAAAATAATTAAAGTACAGTAATGAATTATACACAATTGGGCAAAAAAGGAATTCATACCCATGACAAATAAATAAATAGGGACAATGGGAGAGATCTTACTTATATTGGAATGTCAAAAACCAACTGGTAAATGTGGGGAGAGTGGTAGAGTTGGTAAGGATTGGATTAGATAAGAATGATAGTGGATACTAAATAAAAGGAAAAATTTGAGGAGGGACAGGATATTTGCATTGTTTTAAAGTGTTTCCCCACAAAATGATTAAAATTAACACCACCAGTGGAGACAGATGGACACTTTGTGTCTAAAGATATCATACTCCATGGACAAAAATCACCTATGTGATATTACTGCAGCAAATGCATGATTTCAATTTAATGATGAGGAAAGATCAGATAAACACAAAATGAGGAATAATCTATTTTTTAAAAGCAGAGTCTATTCCTCAAAATTGTCAATATCCTAAAAAGACAAAGAAAGGCTGGGAAAAATTTTTCACATTAAAGGAAGCAAAAGAAATATGAAAACAAAATTCTATATCCAAATTGTGCACTGAAGAATAAAATAATGCTACAAAGAATATATTTTTTAAAATTGACAAAATTGGAATGTGAAAGGTACATTAGATAAATATATTATATCTATAACTTTGTGAAGTTGATAACTGTACTATGTTTATGTAAGATAATATATCTTTATCCCTATTAGGAAAAATACAATGACGTATTTAGGGATAAAAGGCAATGAACTATGTAACATCAGAAAAAAACTAATATGGATAAATGAATAGATAGACAATGATAAATCAAATGGCCTAGAATATTAACAATAGGCGAACCTGGCTAAAATGTATTATGTTTATGATTGTAATATTTTTAAAATTTGGTTATTTTCTAATAAAGAGTTAAGAAACAGTTGTCATTTGTTATTTTTAATGTTTATAGTTAGGTGTGTTGCCAGGGTGAAACCTAAAAAAATATGATCCAGTAACTTTGCCAACTTAAACGATATCTCTTGAAGACAGTGAGAAATTTTTAGTTGAATTTTTTGCAAACTGAGACCTCAGTATCTACTATTAAAGCTAGAGTACTTTGGAGGATGAAAGATCCACATGAAGAAAAATCACAAAAAGAATGCTAGAGATCATAACAAAGCCCACATTTTCATTTTATTGAATTAAAACAATTTCTACTTATACTTGATAGAATTTTCTCTCTCCACCACTTCTCTCAGATATGGAACAAAATACATGGAAAGAAATTTGCAATTTTAAAGTATTTCTCAAGCAATATGTAATGATAAAAATATATGTTCCTACTAGAACATTAATCTTGTCTTTCATAATTAACTATTGCATTTTTCTTTTATCAAGCTCTGACCTTTAAGGTGTTTCTGTTGTGTATATTTTCAATTTAATGCCTCAGTTTTCTGGGAAATGTGCAGAGGTCAGAATGAGGCATAATTATATACAGTATATAATTTTCTTTGGCCTTTTTCAAGTGCTAATTTAGCTATCTTTTTTTTTCCTATAAAATATTTATAAGAAATACTTTTTAAAATAAAAGTCTTTTCTTCAGTTTTGGCATAAATTATATATTCAGATGAAATTGAGCAACATATGACAATGGAATAAAGTGAACACTGTAAAATAAATCCTTATTTAGCTAGATAGAAAATGGGTTTCAAAAACATATTTTTTTCCTCCATACTCTGCTTTCATGAAAAGGAAACAAATAAAAACTAGCCTACCTCTCAATTTCCTTATTGTAAAATGGGTATTATCAGTCATAGACTTTGGTAAAGATTAAATTAAATTGAGTATATAACATGCTTAGCACGGTGCCTGGCACATAGTAAGCACTCAAGTGATAATGATTTATTTTATTATTATTTAGATTGATTTAAAAAAGTAACATCCAAAAGGGATGCCGGGTTAGATTAGCAAGTTGAGCACTTGCCTTGCAATTTGGAGGTTCAGGGATCAAATCTCGGTCCTGGCCAATGCAAACCCAAATGCTGACCTGTGGAGCAACTGTTAACTACTGGGATGGTGGTGAAGGTTCTTGCCTCCCATGCAGGAGGCCCCTAGTTGGGTTCCCACCCCACGTGGCCCCACATCTACCTGTGTGGAATGAAACTATATCACAACTAATGACGTACAACTATGGAGACTGCTTTGGTCCTCCCCACTCCTCTCTCTCACTTTCTCTCAAACAATAAAATCTTAAAAGAGAACCTTACTCATTAAACATTATTTTATTTTTATAGAAAATGACACTTAAACTGTAAATAAATAGTATTATAATTTACTTTCTAAAGAATATTTTTACATATATTTTGCATGGCAAGACATCATTGGTAAAAGAATACTCCTAAACTTAGGACATTGATTAAAAAGTGTTTAGAAGAGAGGCAAATCACGTCCATGTGAGAAAAAAATAGAAAGAAACTGTTTCCTGAAAAGTTACGGAAAACCTTGCTGTAAACATCAGTCATTTGAGATGGGCAGGGATAAAAGCATCAATATGAAGACTGATTTGATTTTCACACCATTTTAACAACATAAATTTCAGCAACTTGGATTTATATATAGAAAGATAACATTAAAATAAATAAAACATATTTGCAAGTAAGCAAACATGCACACACAGAGGGAATTATTTGTTTTGAATTGCTGACAGTGTAAGCAACTTGATCGACTAATAGAAATAGACTAATTCTATAAACATTATAGAGTACTTTTTCCAAACCAGTGGTCAGGTAATAGTAGAGTTTAAAGAGAATCTTTTGCATTTTTATGTTCCTAGTGTCTTCAATCATTTTAGACTTTGAATTAATTTTGCTGAATAATATTTTTTTTATGCCTGTAATGGTACATCTGTTTATAGGGAGTTGGGATTTTTTTTTTAATGGTAGGTTAAGTGTGAGGACCAAGAAATGTTTTAATAACTTTAGTATCAGTTCTAATTAAATTTTGTATTCATTAATTTGTATTAAATTAATAAATCTATTATATGTCTTGATGTGGAAAACAATTACTAATTTTACATCCTAGTGATCCTAGTCTAAATTCCCCACATAAAATAAATGAAGAGGGGGAAAATCCTAATGACACCATCTACAAATTCGGTGAACTATGGCAGCTTATGTGGTAGGGTCACAAAAGGTTTTGCATACATCCTGAAAATCTTGATGTCACATATCTTATGCTTCTGTAGGCAACAAGGGGTGAAATTATCTGGGCCAAATCATCAGATTCAGCCATTTTTCCAATGTAAATCTGAGGCCAAAGTTCTTTGCATTTTACATTTGCTTTCCTTGAATTTACCATTTTTCAGAAGAGTGTACTCACCAGAAAGATCGAGTTCTTCATGGTTGCGGAACATCTGGGGCTGTACATTCAGACACAGGGGTACTGATTCTCTTGCTCTTTGGAAAACCATTCCCAGGTTTGGGGCACAAGAGAGCACAAGCCTCAATATCAGTGGTTGTTAAACATGATGTCACAAGGAATGTGTAGCCAATAATAAAGTACCAATACTTAGGAATAAATTTTTGTTTAAGTATAAATTACATTGCTTTCAAAATTATCCATAGAGTAATATCATTCCATCGAGTGGCATTAAGATCACCTCCGTGAGTGGAAAAGGAGGCAGAGTCTTTCCACTCTGGAAATTGCTGATTGATACTTGGAAAATCCTGGAAATGTCTCACACATGTGAACGTCTACCAAGTTATATGTGGTGCAACAAAAAAGAGACTGAGAAAAGTTGTTCTATGCAGCCCCTGGTTTACTTCAATACACAAGCACAAATAATCTTTGCATATTTTTTGTCTGCTTTGGTGAAGGCCCATTAATCAAGGATCAGAGTGGCCTTAAGGCTTTGGCAAAATGCCTTTGCCACAGAAACCTTAATATTGTGGGCTTTATTTACATACATCATTTTGTTATTTTACTCTGGAAATGCAAATATATGACCAGTCTCATATACAAAAGCCATTGTTACATGGAAAGTATGTAGTTGCTTTTTAAGGAGGAAGTGGCTAAACACCTTTGAGTGTCCCTTCTTTAGGCATGTATAGTGGGAGATGGTAGTGTTGTCAAAAGTGAAAAATGGAAAAAAAAATTAGACTGTTACTATTTGAACATATCCTATTCAGTAAGAGTGCCCACCTATGGCCACAGCAAGGTGTGAGAGATACTTCTTTCCTTGGTAAATTCAGATTATTTATGACAGGTTATTGGAAAATGAAAGTGTATCTTAAACAATCTTTGATCAAGGGTTTACCTTTGGATTGAAAAATTCATTTGAAAACCTGACTGTGGCCTGGATTTATATTGCTTTGGATTGCTTTAGAAAAACATGTAGAGAAAGGATTCCAGATTATTGGTAAATTGAAGTGAGTTTAGTTTGTGTCAATTTCACTGATGGTTTTGATCGAACAAATAACTTGGTCTGTAATTGACTAACCCTCTAAATCAATCAAAGCCATGCCATAGTAAGTAAACTAAATTTAAATCCTTAAACCAACTGTGGATATGGAACAATCTTTAAGTTTATGAAGCAAAGTACATGTCATTTTACTAAGGTTTACATGAAATGGAAACTGAGAACTCAAAATATAGAAAGCAGAAAATAACTATTACAGGTGCTAATATGTCACATTGATTTTGCAGATGGAACTCTTATCTACCTCTAAGAAAATGGTGTCACTATTTAGAATACCATAATAAGCCAGCAATGGAACACTTTTCCTGTAATGAGACAAATAGAAATAATTTAGGCTTTGCAGGCCATATAGTCTGTCACAACTATAACTTAACTCTGCAATTATAGTGCAAAAGCAGCCACAGGCAATATGAAAACAAAGGGGGGTGGCTATGTTCCAATAAAACTTTATTCATGGACACTGAAATTTGTATTTTATATAATTTCCACAAGTCACAAAATATGGTTTAGATTTTTTTTTTCAATCATTTAAAGATGTAAAAACTGATCTCAGCTCCCAGGCCAAACAAAAACAGGCAGTGGGCCCGATTTGGCCCATGAACTATTGTTTGCTGACCCCTGCCATAAACTAAATAAAGAAGCATGGGCTATATAAGAGAGTAAGTTGATATCTTTAAGACATAGCAAGAACGTCAGTGACTCACTCATTCTACATTAAAGAGTAGCTATTGAACACAACATCACCTATGTACTATACTTGACAAAAAAGTTTATCTTGAGTTGAATAATGAGAAAACAACTGGACACATTCAGACTGTGTCATTCTATAAAACTGGCCTGGACTCTTCAGAAATGTCAGTTTTGAAAGACTAAAGGAAAAAAAAAGTGCAGGGAAATTGTTCAAGACTAAAAAGACAAAAAAACTACATAAAGGCAATATGTGGTCTTGTTTTGATCATGGATTAAAATAAATACAACTGTAAAAAGACATTATTAGGGCATCTAAAGAAACTTGAATATAGATTATCAGGTATTGTTGTATCAGTGTTACATTTCTTGGGCATGAGGATGGTATAATGGGCTTGTATGACAATACCCTTGTTCTTAGGTGACATGCTGAAATACTGACAGATGAAGTGTTAGGATTTGGATTTAATTTCAAATTGTTCAATCACACACAAAAAAAATTGTGTGTATGTATGTAGAGAGAGAGGATAAAGCAAATGTGTTCAATAGCAATGATAAATTAATCTGATGAGTATGCAAAATATCATTTTACTATTCATTCAAACTTTTATATAGGTCTAAAATTATTCCAAGTAAACATTGGAACAAATATATAGAAAAAACACAGTTGTAAATTTAGTTGGTTCAAGTTAGAGAATTTTGAAATACAAAATTATAGCGCTTGAAAAATAATGTATTCATTAAAATTCTAAAATAATACCAATTTTATTTGGAAATTAATATAATTTGACTTGTAAGTAATAGCTAAGTTGTTTCAGTCTCTTTTGTTATTTTCATCTTTGTTTCCAGGAATTACAGTTTAGGTAAAACCTAAACTGGACAAACAAAACACAACATTATCAAATCAGCTTCTCAAAAGCCCTGAATTTAGATTGTTCTGTTGTGTGTAAAATGCATATTTGTGCAATAAGAAGAAACCCAAAATATATTTTTTCTGTAATTAAAACTTTGAAATACAAAACACACTTCACTTCCACTAGGCAGACCAGATAATTCTGTATACTGTTTTGCTCACTAGGTTATCTTAAATGTAGAGATACTAGATAGGAAACAAAATTAATGGGTCATCATTTAATTTGGAGAAATCACTCTATTCAAAGATATCAAAGGCAGTTTCACAAACAAACTTTGTAAGGCAGAGACCACACTTTAGTTGCCTTTGTATCTCTAATACCAAGCAGTGCCTCACACAAGTAGCCACTAAATGAAATGTTGAATGACTGAATGAATAAATAAATGGATGGTGGACCCTCCCTGCTTTATATAGAAACAGTTTAGGTTCGAATTTTATATAAAGAAAAAAGATTCATAATGACTCTGGCACTGGCCTGGAACACTGAAGGAAGTCATGAATTCTTATTATTGATTGATTGATTGAAATTTATAATAGAAAAAACATATATTAAATACATTTTTAGGAGAAAACTTACCACTTAAGTGTTCAGATACTTTTCTACATATATGATGATGAAGACAATTCCTCCATTTCAAAGACTCTTTTAACATTCAGTCAGGTTGAAATAGATCTGAGAATCATGACAATGAAGGGCTGTTCAGGGAATTATAGAACCAAAATCATAATAGCTGGGAGAGGATGAGTAGCTGGCTTCAATTATCTTCCAGGATACCATGAGAAAAGGAGTAGAAGTACTCTGAGCAGCTCACCAGGAAAAATTAAGAACACTGAGCAAAACTAAAGTGGTGGGGGAGGGGTGTTACTAATGCAGATTTTAGTAACCTAAGAAATAGCATTCTAACAAAGGGATGTGCCCCAAAGTAGGACAGCTTGCCTTAACAAATAATAAACCATGGAAAGAGTATAAACAGAGTTGGTGTGACAATTTTCAAGGGTACCTGGGACGTAGTACCCACACAGAGCAAGAGATTGAGGCTATTCCATCCCTTCCAGACTGGAAAAGCATTGTTCCATAAACCTGAAGGTCATTCTACAAATATGGTGTTAATACTAAGTAGGTTATTCATAATATCTCAAGGTCTTCAATGAGCATATCACT
>PVKE010034369.1:0-17429 GCA_004027555.1 Craseonycteris thonglongyai
ATTGTATGGTACAAATGAAGCCAAGGCTATAGGTTTGATCCCCTTGTCAATTCCTTAGCTTCTCATGGAAAAACAACAATAAAAAAGAAAGAAAATACATTTTTCCAGTGGAGTTTCTGGAAATTACCTCTCCCCACCTCCCTCTGAAACCTCTGCCTTAGAGCCTTCCCAGCCTGCCTCTTAACCCCCTGGAAGCCAGCTTGCAAATGTTTGGCATTGCCAAACGTGCATATGAAAAGAAAAATGAAAGAAAAGAAAAATCTTTTATGCACTGCATGGAAGAAGGACCAGAACAATGAGGAATGAATGGGAGTGGTGGAATGTTCTGATGGTGCTTAGCTCAGCTATAAAAATCATCATGCTCATTTTTCAGCGTTTCTGCAGCCACCTGTGATTTTGAAGTACTTTCTACCAATTTGTAACTTTATTTTGGAACAGAATGATCTATTACTTTGACATTCATTATAGAAACCAAATCATAAATCAGATTTGACTGAGTTTAAAACATCATAAAATTCATGCCTTTTATTTGGAATGCGTTCTCTGAAAGCTTTAATATTTATAATTGTGCTCTAAATTGCTACCCTAAGGTTTCTATACCCACTTCTTCTAAGGGATTTAGGTTTTGGTTAGTGGGGGGGATACAAAAATAATTTTTCTGCCCTCCTTTCTATATTCTTCTGGCTGTGTGTGCTAATAATCAAATTAATATGAGACACACTAACAGGAAAGAAACAACCAAATTTAATACCTATGCTTTATACAGAGGTTCCCTTAAAATATAGGATAGGAGTACCTAACATATTTCTTCGTATTCATATTAGGCAGTTGAGGATTATTCTGTACAAAGAAGAGGGAAGCTAGGGTCTAGGATTTTAAAGGGACACTCCACAATCCACAGGTAGAAGAGAAAGAATGAACATGTGGTAAATTCTTACTGGGCCATCCATAAACAATGGGACATAGAGAGGAATCCAAGAAAAAGGCTTCATTAGTTTTCTCCTTGCCGGCCACCCTTAATTCTTATATGTTAAGAAGAATGTGCTAAGGGTCCCTTTCTGTAGAGGTATAGGGGGAGGTTCAAAGGTTCTTTTTGAGTATTTTTTAAGATTTGTTTTATTGTTTTTGACAGAGACAGAGAGAAACAGAGAGAGATAGAGAGTAGGGGGAGGGCCCAGAGCAGTCTCCATAGTTGTATGTCATAAATTTTCAACATGCTTTCATTCCACACAGAAGGGCAGGAGCCACACAGGGTGGGAACTGGGCAGGGGGCCTCCCATATGGGAGGCACACCCCCTCAAGCCAGGAGCCTAACCCGGGGTCAGGTGCAGGAACCGAACTGGGGGGCCTTCCTCATGGGAAGCACACCCCAGTTCAGCAAATGGATCTGCATGGGCTGGGGCCAGGACTTGATCCTCAGTCCCCAGGGCTGCAAAGTGAGCACTTAACCTGCTGAGCCATCCCGGCTTCCCCAAGTGTTTTGTTTTTTAACCATCTTAAAATAATCAATATCCCAAAAGGCACATTTTGGGGTGCAAATTCTGGTTCCACTCTTTAGAAATACAAGCATTATTTCTGCCATTACAGTGTATGGTGAATGTGTGCATGTGTGTATGTTACCCCATCCCAGAGACATTGAAGTACAGAGACTCAACTGGGCTACCGTATCGCTGAAACTTGAATCATTTACAACTTGGTGAAGGGCAGTCGAAGCCTGGCAGTCTGAGCCGCAGTGACCGACAGTGTTGGAGAATCTTTGTCCAACAGATGTGCCTGAGAAAAGAAGGTCAGAACAATGACACCTAGCATTGCACAACCCCTGGTATCACCATTCAGTTCTTACACTTGTCACGGGTGATCTCTGCTAGACCCTCCTGATTCTCACCCTCCATATGAGCAGACCAGTCCTCAGAAAAGGACCCATGGCTAGTGCATACACAGATTTTTACCTTCTCCCACCACCTCCAACTCTACCACGTGTAAATACTGTAACCCTAAGCAAATGCATTTTCTGTTCCTTTATTTCACATCTTTTATTTTGGACTGATTTTTCCCCCTAAAATTCCATCCTGTTCAAAACAAAATGAAACAAAAATATGTTTCTAACTTCTTTTAATAAGTAATAGCAATAGATGAAAAATAATTTTAAAAATCTTTCTTGAACCTATTTACATTTTCAGCTCTTAGGATTGATGAAAAGGGAACCCAACTATGAAATGGTTTAGTGATTCTTTGGGTGAAAAGGAAGTAGAAGAAAAAGATGACTGAGTAGTAAATAACAGCTGAAATTGTAAGATTAGAAGCAGAAGTCTGCTTTGTGCAAGTTATGAGTACACACTTGAACTACACACTCCAATGGACCTAACATATTTCTTCTCATTCAAATAGTCTTTTGTAGATGCTAGGGTAGCCCAGTGGTTTGAGCTCTTGCCTTGCAATTGTGAGGTCCAGGGTTCAATTCCCGCCCCAGTTCATGCAAACCCCATCTGATGAACTGTGACACAACTGCTAACCACTGAGATGGTGGTGAAGGTTCTTGCTTCCCATGCAGGAGGCCCACAGGTCAGTTCTATTCTCACATCCACTTGTGTGGAATGAAACCATGTCATAACTAATCATGTAAAACCATGAAGACTGCTCTGAGCCCTCACCCCTTCTCTCTCTGTGTCTCTCTCACCCCCCACCCCCTTCTGTCTCATCTTATTTCAAACAATAAAATAAATCTTTAAAAATATATATTCTTTTGAATTTTTTCATTTTTGTCATCTTGGCTTGATATTTCTATTCTGTGACTTAGAAGAATATATTAATTTAAAATACCTACTCTAAATTTCTATGCAAGTCCACTTAATGAAATAAGACTGTTTCTCACAACCACTATAGGATGTATCAGAAAAGTATGCCTTATGAGGCCTGTTGATTTTTTTTTTAATCACAGTTGGTTTTTAACATGTGACAGGAAGATTTCTCCAACCCCATGCTAATTCAGGTGTGTTTTATAAATAACCTTTACATCTTTTCAAAGATGCTTCAAAAAAAAAAGTAAATATGTCTCTTTTGACCACATAATTACCATTTAAAGCCTCAGAAAATTCAAACCCAAAGAGGACATGCTGATATGATTTTCTCATACCAAAACTATTCAGATTTTACCCTAGTCAGTTAGATTTTTAAAAATAAATAAAAAGATATGCAGTGGAATTGACTCTTTTCTATTAGTTTTCATATCTTTTAATGCCTGAAAAGCCAGTCTTACTGGTCTATATCTTGTTTTCAAGATGTTCTCAAGAGTACTTCTTAAAGATGAGAATTACATCCACAATGACCCAGTCCTCTGGCAAGGTGACTGTTTGCAATAACAGTTTACACATTTGGCCCAACAGTTCCACAATTTCACCCTTGAGTTGCTTGAAAACTCTTGGGTGAATGCCATCTGATCTTAGTGATTTATTTATGTCAAATTTGTCAAATGGGCTTGGAACACCTTATATACTCCTCACCTTTTAATCTATTACCTCTGACCTATAAAATTCCAACTTTCCTCCTTCCTTTTGTTCTCTCTTCCAATACTTTTATTGCTCAAAGAGTGATCTTTGAAATAATGTTCCGCATTTCATAAACTTTGCTTAATACTGTGGAAAGTCGTATTTCATTTTTGTTACTCAAGTTATATGGGCAGAGTATGAACAGCACTGCTAGGTAAAAATTGAATACAACTAATGGTTAAAACTAAGCCATCAGATTGAAAGGATGGAAGGAAATAAAAGTCCCCCAGTTTATTCTTTTATTATGATAACTAATCACTCCCAGAGAATAGTAAAGGGTCAATGAAACAGAACTTTCTATCAATGTGACTTTGCCAGAAAAGGCAACTGCTTTCATAGTAACCTTTGTAGATTTGGTTCAGCAAAGTTGATAAGCATGCAGTTTGTTATCCCCCAGTGTGATTTAAGGTTTTATTTTGAATGTAGTGCTCCTAAAGAAGTCTGAGCATATTCCTAAACTTTATTTTGGTATCTATTTCTCAAGAGAACAGTTGTTTGTTCTAATGGCCCTCCTATTTTTTTAATTTACATGTTATTTTTATTTGAAGCACTTTCTACATTTTTCAGTTCATGGAGTAATTCCTTTACTTTTTGTTCCTTACTTCCTGCCAAGAACCGTTAGTGTGTACTGTTTGGTAATTGCCACTGTTTAGCTCTCTGAAGGGCCTTTATTCGAGTGTTAGATTTAGTGATTCTAGTTACAGTTGTTCTGGTAGCAATAAAAAGGCAAATGATGAGCAGGCTTGAAACAAACAGTCTTTTATTGGGGCCAAGACTACCCTGGACTAACTCCACCCTAAATTGCTGTGGCATACAACGATAGAAACCTAAAAAGGTTTGAATAGTAACAGGAACTCCAAAGTAACAAAACAGCTTGTATACCCCAGTGTCCTCTGGCATCATCATCCAGTGAGGACAAATTAGGTCACCTTAACATTAGCGCCTGCTTACACAAAACAGTGTCTGATCAGTGGAACCTCAGCCCCCTCCCAGAGGCTTTCCCACCAGTGTTTTTGACAGTTTATCCGTCAGTGTTTGTCTCTATGCAAGTTCAGCCCAATTTTTCCTATGCAACTTTATTGTCCCAATGTCAATGCCATCTACTCATGAACTTCTTTGGGGCATCCTCACCACAGCCTTTTCTGATAGTGTACATCACACTGCTAATTTATGTGCATAAGGCGATATTTTTCACTGTTCCCCAAACTGCCAGTCTCCCAGTTGTTAACATATACTTGGATTCTATGTAAAGGTTGAAAAGATGGTTAGATCTCATAGGCCTGCTTCCTTAAAAAAGCAGCATTTCTCAATCCCAGAGCAAGATATCTTTCCTAAAATTATTCTTCCATATTCTCTTCTTAACTCTTCTCTCCTCAATGACTTTTAACTAGATCAAAAGGCTAGATGGGTGTAGATGCCAGGATTTTACTCCAATTCTGATCTTCATTGTCCTTATTAGCCTTATTTCTCCTTATACACACACATAAATGCAAATACACATATACCTTCCCTCCTACTTATACACACACACACACACACACACACAACACTCACACACAAATAAGCCTATAGTATATTAACTAATCAATATACCAGAAGATTTCCAAAAAGGTTACCTACCAGTTCTAAAAACAGTCTAGCCCTCAATGTGGGCACAGGAAGGACATCCTTCCTTATTAGCATTTCTCCAAGGTTCCCCTTGGCAAACACAATATCCCCCTTTGTATTGAACAAAAAAAGAATCTATCCTTGTTAGAATTCTCATTACTCTAGAAATAATCAGACGTCTCTTTCAGAATTAGAGGGTAGGTCTGAGATACTAGAACTTAGATATTCAGAATACAGATACATATCTGGAAGCATTGCATGTGCACTAATTCACCTTCTAGAAATTCCAGGCAAATCAGTATTTACTGAGTTTATGCAAAGCCTAATTGCTATCTGTAATGAACTTTCTAAATTTTAGACAATTTGCCATGTGGGAAGGGTGATAGAGAGGAGATTCCATTCTGATCTCCTTATTGCAATATTCAAACATTACCTGCTGTTTGTCAGCAAAGATAAATATGACATCATTACCATAATTACTACTGGTTTTATTTTCCCTATTACTACCACTGTCTTCTCATTTACCATGTTCCAGGATTTATGCTAAGTACAATCCATTATAGCCTCTAATTAAACCCACACAACATTTATTAAATAATTTTTTATGTTTCTATTACACTTGACATACAATATTATATTAGTTTCAGGTGTACAGCATAGTAATTAAACATTTATATAACTTATGAAGTGATCATCCTGATAAATCTATAAGGTCTGTCTAGAAAAACTTCCAGCCTTTGTCAATATAAGAAGAACAGTTTGTGTGACATTGATGTAACCTAGCAGCTAAGGAGAGTGGACTGGAATGTGCGTGCATGAACAATGACAACCTCACTGTACTAGTCAGTGGGGGCACTAGACCACTGAATGAAGATGTGTACTGGGTAGCCCTTACATTTAAAATGACTGAGTGAATAAAGCAACAAATCAGCATCAAATTTTACGTTAAACTTAAATATTCCTCTGCAGAAACTATTGAGGTGATTCATAAGGATTTCAGGATGATGTGATGCGTGATGCACAAACAAAAGTGTGGCACAAACACTTCAAAGATGGTCAAGAATATGTTGAAAGTGAACCTCATTCTACAAGACCTACAGCAAGCAGAACACCTGAGAATGTGAAATGTGTACAGGCTGCAATCAACAAAGATCATCCAAGGACTAAAAGCCAATCTGGGGATTCCAAAACTACTGTATCCAAGATTTTGACACAGGCTCTTGGCATTAAATATATTGTGGCAAAATTCATTCCGTGGCTTCTGCTGCCAAAACAGAAGAAACATTGTGCTGCAGTTGCTAATGACTTGTGGAAGAGACGCTGGGATACCTGTGTGAGGTTTCAAGGTGCCTATTTTGAAGGGGACTGAGGCATCATTGTCCTATGTACAATATTCCTTGTATCTTCTTCAATAAATGTCTCTATCATATTACATGACTGGATACTTTCTAGACAGACCTCGTAGTATCCATCTGATACCATATATAATTATTACAACATTACTAACTATATTCCTTATGCTGTACATTATACCACCATAACTACCAATTTGTACTTCTTAATCCCTTCAAGTTTTTCACCCAGCCTCCACTTTCCTCCCTTATGGCAACCACCAGTTATTTCTCTGTATCTATGAGTCTGTTTCTGTTTTGTTTGTTCATTTATTTTGTACTTTAGATTACACATCTAAGTGAAATTATATGACATTTCTCTTTTTCTGTCTGACTTACTCTACTCAACACAATACCCTCCAGGTCCATCCATATTGTTGAAAATGGCAAGATTTCATTCTCTTTTTATAGAGGAGTGATATTCCATTGTATATATGTACCACCTCCTCTTTATCCATTTCTCTATTGATGGACACCCAGATTGCCTCCATATTTTGGCTATTGTAAATAACCCTGCACTGAACATATGGATGTACATGTCCCTTCAAAGTAGTATTTTGGGTTTTTTCAGATAAATACCCAGAAACGGAATTACTGAGTTCTTTTTCATCCTCTTTCATCTTTTGTTATAACCTTTGTTTTAAAGTCTATTTTGTCTGGTCTAACTATTGCAACACATTTTTTTTTTAATTGTTTTTGACAGAGACAGACAGAGACAGAGAGAAGGGGAGGGCCTAGAGCAGTCTCCATAGTTGTACATCATCAGTTTTCAACATGATTATTTTCTATACAGGTGGGTGGGGGCCGTGCCCCCTCAAGCCAGGGGCTGAACCAGAGAAGCAAGAACCAAACTGGGGGCCTCCTGAATGGGAAGCACACCCCAGTTCAGCATATGGGTCCACATGGGCCAAGACCAGGATTTGATCCTTGGTCCCCAGGGTTTCAAAGCAAGTGCTTAACACGCTGATCCATCTTATCTTCCCCTATCTTTTTTTCTTTTCATTTCCATTTTCATGAAATATCTCTTCCATCCCTTTACTTTCAGTCTTTGTGTGTCTTTCAATCTAGAGTGAGTGTCTTGTAGGCAGCATACTCATATCAGCTACCATCTTTCTTTTGTTTGTAGCATTTACCCATTTACATGGAAAGTAATTGTTATTGCCATTTTATTATTCATGGTTTTGATTTTTCTCTTTTCTTCTTCTGAAAGTATAGTCCCTTTAATATTTCTTATAATACTGGTTTGGTGGTGATGAACTCCTTCAGCTTTTTCTTCTATGGGAAGCTCTTTATCTGTCCTTCAATGCTAAATGATGGCTTTGCTGAGTTAGAGTAGTCTTGGTGTAGGTCCTGGCTTTTCAACACTTTGAATATATTGTGCCGATCCCTTCAGGCCTGAGAAGTTTCTGACAGTCTTATTGGCTCTCCCTTGTAGGTCACTAACTGCTTTTCTCTGGCTACTTTTAAGATTCTTTGTTTTTAACCTTTGGCATTTTGATGTGTCTTGATGTGGGCCTCTTTAGGTTCATCTTTTGTGGGATTCTCTGAAGTTCCTGGGCTTGTATGTCTATTTCCTTCATCAATTAGGTTTTTGTCATTATTTCTGCAAATAAGTTTTCAATGTCTTGCTCTCTACCTGTTCCTTGTACCCCTCTGATCTGAATGTTGGTATGTTTAATGTTGTCCCAGAGGCTCATTAAGTGATCTTCATTATCTTGGATTGTTTTCTCTGTTCTGATAGGGAGCTTTCTGCTACCTGAACTTCTAAATTTCTAATTTGTTCTTCTGCTTCATCTAATCTACTATTGAGTCCCTCCAATGTATTTTTTATTTTATTTATTATATTCTTCATTTCTGACTGGTTCTCTTTTACTTTCTGTCTTTATTTTTATTTCTTATCTGTGTTTTTTATTTCTTATCTGTGTTAAAATTTTCACTGAGATCACTGAGCATACTTATAACCAGTATCTGGTAGATTGTTCATCTCAATTTTGTTTAGTTCTTTTTCTGAAGATTTGTTCTGGTTTGTTTGTTTTTTTTCATTTGGGACATGGTGCTGTGACTTGCCATTTTGACTGGCTCCCTGTTTTTCTTTCTATAGATTAGGTAGAGCTGCCATGTTTCCTGGTCTTACAGTGGCCTTGTGTAGCAGGCATTCTGTGTGGCCTGGTACCTGAGCCACATGATCTAGTGTGTTCCTTGTGTGAGCTGTGTGTTCCCTCCTGTGTACTTGTGCCTTGGTTACTGTTTGCATGCCAACGGGAGGGACTGACCCCTCAGGCTGGTTGGTTGTGAGGACTGGCCATGACTACAGTGGAGAAGCTGTGGTGCAGAGTCTGACCCTACAGAGCAGCCTTTGCTTTAGCAAGTCTCTGATGCTTGCCCATTCTGCCTTTTTGGTGTATCATCTGTGTCGGTGGCCTGGTGGTGCTCAGGTGAAGTTTGAAGCTGGCCACCAGGAATGCTGGCCCCAGGGCCTCCTGGCAGGGGCCTCCACTACAGACCAAGTTCAGCCATAGCCTGTGCCCTAACCCCCACCTGGCATGAGCCACAAAGCAATCCAAATATGGTTGCCACTCGAATTGGGCTTGGAGGTGACAGGGAGAAGCCAAAACATGAATCAAGGCCAGCTGCTTCTAGTCCTGAACTTGGGTCTGCTCAGCCAGAGGTACAGGACATACTGAGGCCAGGGGCTCCTTGTTTGGTATTTGTGAGCCTTTCAGTGATTTTAGGGAAGTTCATATCATCGGCCAAGACAGGCTACTTGTATGGACAAGCCACTGGAAGTGGCTTGGTTGGGCCCACAAGTTGGGTGGGGCAGGGTCCCAAAGGAACAGTAGAATGAGGCCAATAGTGTTAACCAGGTTGATGGAGACATGGGCATGGTGCCAGCCTACATGTGCAGGCTGGGTGAGGGGAGGGCTCAGCAAAGGAACCATGGCTTCAGTCAACACTTCAGTCTGTGAGAAAACTGCCCTTCCAATTTCTATTCTGAAACCAGACAATTCAATTTCTCCCCGTGTGTCTGGTGCCTTTCAAGCTGCTGCATCAACACTGGAGCTCAAAGCTAGTGAGTCCATCAAGGAGTGAGTCTATGTGTGGGTCCTTTAAGAGGACTGCCTGGGACTCTAGCAGTCCTCCATCTCATTCAGCCACAATCTCCTCTGATTTTCACAGCCAGTAGCAATGGGGACTTCTCTTCCTAGCACTGGAACCCCGCACTGGGGAGCCTTGTGTGAGACTGAGTATCCTAGCTCCACAGCTAAGATATCCCTGCTGATTTTTAAATGTCACACACAGGTGTGGGGCTAGCCAATTCCATGTTTCCTTCTCTATTACCAGTGGCTTTTTCTGTATGTCCTTATAGAACTTCTGTTCAGCTAGACTTAGGGCAATTCTCAATGATGGGTGTTCTATAGTTTAGTCACAGTTTTGATGTGATCATTGAAAGAAGCAAGCACAGTTCACACCTACTCCTCCATCTTGACTGGAAATCCAAACCTATACAACATTTTGAAATAGATTTTATTTGCACTTTCCAGATGACAGTATGGAAACTAACTCCACCATTCAACTTAACGATCACCAGCTTTCCTAAAAACACAGATTGGCTTTCATAGGACCATCTCATTCTACACAGTCCAATAGGGTAGCCACCAGCAACATGTAGTTATTTATATTTAAGTTAACTAAAATTAGATCACAGCTCATTTTATTAGTTACACTGGCCATTTATCATGTGCTCAATAACCACATGTGTTGGTGGCTACCATATTGGAATGTAAACATTACGGAACATTTTCATCTTCATAGAAAATTCTAATAAAACAGCAGGGTAGTTTTCTTTTATTTCTCATCCTTCCTACAGTTACTATCCTTTCAGTTAAAAGCATCAGTGTGCTGAATTTTCCTATCACAATCACTTTCTGCTGTCCTTCTAGTGTCCTTCCATATTGCTGTCTGATCCCAAAATGTTAACAGGGCTTTATCTATTTGTGAGTATACTTTCCTTTGATAAGTTCCATAATGCACTTTATTATTGCTTAGCAAGAAATACAGGGGAAGCCGGGATGGCTCAGTGGGTTAAGCGCTCACTTTGCAGCCCCAGGGACCGAGGATCGAATCCCGGCCCCGGCCCATGTGCACCCATATGCTGAACTGGGGAGTGCCTCCAGTTCAGTTCTCCAGCCGAGTTCCTGCCCTGTGTAGCCCCTTGCCCACCTGTGGAATCAAACTACGTGGAAAAACCAATGATGTGCAACTATGGAGACTGTTCTGGGCTGTCCCCCTTCTCTCTGTCTCTCTCTCTCTCTCTCTCTCTCTCAAGTCCCAGCCCCAGCCCATGCATACCCATATGCTGAACTGGGTGTGCTTCCCATGCAGGATGCCGCCAGTTCAGTTCTCACCCACACCCCCTAGTTTGGCCGCTGGCTTGAGGTGGTATGCCTCCCATGCAGGAGGCCTCCATCCCAGTTCCCACCCTGTATGGCTCCCACCCAACTGTGTAGAATGAAACCATGTCAAAAACTAATAATGTATAAATATTGAGACTGCTCTGGGCCCTCCCCCCTCTCTCCTTTGTCTCTGTCTCTGTCAAAAACAATAAAATAATTTTTTTTAAATAAATTTGGCTCTTTTAGTTTTTTAAAGCTTTATTTTATTATTTTTGACAGACAGAAACAGAGAGAGAGACAGGGGGAGAGCCCAAAGCATTTTACATAGTTGCACACTGTCAGTTTTCAACGTGGTTTCATTCTACACAGTTGGGTGGGGACTGCTGGGGGGCCTCCCACATGGGAGGCACACCCCCTTCAAGCCAGGAGCCAATCCAGGGGCAAGAACCAAACTGGGAGCCTCTTGCATGGGAAGCACACCCCAGTTGAGCATATGGGTCCACATGGTCCAGGGCCGGGATTTGATCCTTGGTTTCCAGAACTGTGAAGCGAGTGCATAACCCACTGAGCCATCCCAGCTTCCTCTAAAATAAATCTTTAAAAAAAAATACAGAATTTCAACAATTATTTTATTTATGAATATTGGCTTCACTGGTGTCTAGTTTATGCTCTGTGCTTCTGATGCCCTTTCTTCATGCTTTTTCAACAGATTTTATTTCAGGGTGAATCACAGTGTAATTTTTCAGAAGACATTTTAAACTGAAGCTAAGCTCATCAAGTGTTGTACCATGGCCCTAACTCAAAGGTCCCCAAGCACACAAAAGTGACAGCGGCAGCCTAAATGAAAATCAGTAAAACTTGCCTTAAATTGTGAAACACATCCCAATTTCAGAGCTTTTTAAGTGTAAAAAGATATATATATATATATATATATATATATATATATATATACACATATATATATATATGTTAGAATTGATAAAATGTAAAAGCTTTGAATCTAAACTTTAGCACTGAAGTCTACACTAAAGTGTAGACACTTTATCCAATCTCTTCAAAACTGTTTTTCTATTCAATCTCTTCAAAACTGTTTTTCTATCAGTAAAGTAAGCTCAGTAATGTCTTTCCCACAGGATAATTGTGTTATCTAAATTAAAAAAAAATACATGTAAATGATTCAGCACTTATTAAGCACCTATTATGTACTAAGTAATGCACTGCAATTGGGAAACAGTAGAATGAATAAGACTTGGTCTTATTCTCAAAAAATTCACAGTCTAGTGTGAAAAAAACATGAAAATAAATAATATAGAATAATAAGTACTGTAGTGACTACATGATAGGCTGAGGGTGTGGCCCTAAGAAAAGAGTGATTGATAAACTTTTGAAGATGAAAATAAATGCAGCTGAGGGAAAATTGTCAGAGAAGTCTATGAATGTGAATTACTTACCCCCTTCTTCAACTATGAGTAAATGTTTTGGAGCAGAGGCAATGAATGAGTTTTGTTAGGAAATTTACTTTTAATGGATTGTCAGGAGCAAGAATGGGTCATTTCAGAAAGCTTTAGTTAGTTTGCCTCAAATAAAATAAAACATTTCAGTATATTAGTCTCAGAAAATGGAATGATGGAAAGCAAAGTCTTCACTTCACCCTACTCCCAAAGCAGCAATATTTGGTTACTCACCTGAAATAATATAGAGTGGATTTATACTTCCTGATCTTATCACTTCCCTTTACTAGAATTTTATCTATTTCTTTTCCAAAAATAATTAGGATATATTCATTAGTTTTCAGAATCCACCATTCAATGCTTTGTATCTATTACCTCATTTAATCCTCAAAAGTTTAAAATTATTTTAAGAGACAAAATAGTACTTAGAATATGCCACTCTAAACCATGCCTAATGTAACTTAAGAAAGGTACAGAAAATAAAACAGTATTTTTGACCATAAGAAGCCCTAGAATACAATGATTTGATATAAATAATTTATATAATGTCTGAAGCATTTAATTAAGTGTCGATACTTATTTTCAATTTGTGTGTGTCACATAAAAGACAAAGATTTAATATGTACATCTAATGTAAAGCTTCTCATTTATATCAGATACCCTTTGCATTCTTGGGCTCAGCCCTGGCTTACCATATTAGTATTGCCCTCACCTCTCTTACCACACCCCCAAATATGTCAGTGTCTATGGGAATCTTTTACATCTTTTCTTTAGAATTCCACCAGCTCCTCTTCACAATTCCAACATATTAACTTCCTGTCAGACCACGTTACACCTCAAAAACAATCCCTTTGATGTTGCTTCAGACATTTGTTTGCTTTCCCACATTGGCCCATACCTGTGTACCCAGCTGCTATCCATGTTCACTCTTACTCAAGAGATAAATTTCCATTCTTCTCTGTTCTTCTCCCCAAGACTGGGAGTTCCCCCACCCACTCACTCTTTCACTCCAATCAGTAGCCCTGCCTCCCAGAAATTCCTATCCATCTTGTAACTTTGATATCTCATCAACATGCTAAGTGTTGCACCATGTTCCAGCACCAAAAGATGACGCATTGATATATTAAAGCTAACAGCATTTAAATTTTACTTTATATTTGCGAGGGTAATTGTGGCTTGTGTTCAAGGTCTTACAGAACTACTGGTTAAATGTTCATGGATCCTTAAAACCATAACCACCACCACAGACAGATTTACTTGCTCCTTTTTGTGGGATTGGAATGTCCTTTTTAGGGTATAAGGTGCTTCTTTGGGGCTCCTTGAGACAACTGCTAGAAATGGTCCTTTCTTTCTATTTTATACCTTAGAGTCAGAAAATGGGAGCAGAGGAAATATATGTTGTGTTAAAATATGTAATATTTTTTTCCCATAGAACTAACTTTATTATTTTGAACTTGTGGCATTGTTTTAACATTTAGTATATACATCTAGGGCCCACAAGAAAGTTTTTAGAACTTCTCTACTTATTGTTGTTATATTCAGAGCTAGCATAATAATGCATTTATTTCATTTTGGAATACTTTATAAACCTTCTGAAATACAGTGTACCTTTTCTTTTTTTTTCTTGAAGATTACACTCTATTTTGATGCTTCCTCTCCAACCTCAATGTTCCAGCCAGAATTTTAGTTTACTAATTCAAATGGAATTAAGGTCAATGAGAATTTATACAGTTCTATAGGTCTTGATATTCCTTGCTTACCACAAAATAAATTAACAGCATGAAAATATAATTTAATGTTTTTCCTTTTAATCAATAGCTTAAAAATAGAGGAAGATGAGGCACAAGCTTTAAATGAAGCCTTAACATAATTTCTAGATGTATATAAATAAAGGCATTATCAATTTTTAAGAGATTGAGATACAGTTTCTTGATTTCCTAAGTTGAGCTGTTCTATGAAATCTGTTATCATATATGAGTAGATCCATTCCTCTCTCACTTAGGTTAAATCAGGATATGTGTTTTACAGATAATAGAATCCATGAAATCTCATTATTAAAATGTCTAAAGTAATTATTACTTAGAATTTCTGAAGAGGTATCTTACCAATTACTAATATTTACTTATTTTGTGTATTTTGCATGAGTGCTATTAAAACCATACTTAAACATTAGTTATAAACAGTTGTCACACCTATTTAACCTTTTATTCTGAAGCCATAGGCAGGTTACTTACCAAACTTAGAGCTATAGTACTGGGTCTATCCAAGTTCAATAAATAGCAAGTAGAATATACTTCTATATCTTCTATGCTAAAGAAAAGAGTGTGTGTGTGTGTGTGTGTGTGAGAGAGAGAGAGAGAGAGAGAGAGAGAGATGTGCTCACATCCACATGTAGATACATGTCATGAGTGGATGAATGCATGTGTATGTTTTCAGAAAAAATAACTCTTCTATTTTACTTCTAATGCTCCCTCCTTGAGCCTTTAAAATTAGACATTAATGGACTTTTTTCTATGAAAAGTAATGCATATTTATATGGAATTTATAAAAAAAAACACAAAGGAAAAAATTAAATTTAACCACAATATTACCATTCAGAGAAAACTAACCTTAAATTTTAGTATATTTCCTTCCAGTCATTTCTCTTCATGTATACTTTTTGTTGTTTTTGCTAAACAAAATTAGACAATTATTCTGTGTGCTGTTTGATATTCTGTGTTTTTATATAATAATATATATTTACATATTATATCTTTTTTTCCTCATGCCCCTAAATATTTTGCATAATATTAATCATATTTTATCACATTCAGTGTAACCATTTCCTTATTTATGGACATTTGTATTGTTTCCAACTTATTAAAATAATGCTTCACTGTTGGACATCAATCTTTTCCCACATCAGTTGACTTCTAAGAGGGAACTACAGAGGAAAAAGATGCCAAAATTAGCACCTCTGGGAAAAGCCTCACTATGATTTGTGTAACTTCCTACTAACAGTCTGTGATGGCTAGAATATGTTTCTATTGACTTGGAAACGTGCTATATAAATTCACAATTTATAAGAGCCAGAAAAGCTTTGCTTGTGTGTCTAAGCACAGCACAGATTCTCAGTAAAGTTAAAGGAAGTCCTCAGCCTTTTGCAATCTTGCTTTCTCCACACGCCACTGAAACTCTAACAAGGTAATAATTGGCCTTCTGGGATTGCAGCATCTGAGGATTCCTTTTCTTCCTTGCCCCATGTGTAGCATATGACAATATGATCTTGTGACTGACATCTTACTTGAGAGCTCCCCCACACGTCCTCCACTGGACTTCCTCCTAGCTCTGAACAGTCTCATCTTCTTTAGCTGGTTCAACCTCCCTTGCCTTCTCTTTTAAAGCTATACATCTACCTATTCCCATTGCCTCAGCTACCCCTTCTATAGCGACTCCCAAATTATGTTTCCAGAGAAAAATTATTTTGAATTTTAGAATCATACTTTCCAACTGCTCGTTAGGCATTTTCACTAATGACATTTCAATGTCAATATATGCAGAGCTGAGCTGCATATATTTAAAGTTTTTATTATAGAATAGAAAATAGCTCCAAATTTCTGAAGCCTTAAGACTAAGACAAATTTGAAGCCCAATATAATAATTATAATGTCTATCATGAAAGTGTCTGGTTTTACTTGGAATAGTAGCTCTTTCCCCATACCCATTTATATAAACCCAAGAATTAGAAGTTAATGTGCATCATTATATACAAAAACTTTGTACATAATACCTTACAAACTATTTCCATTATAGGACTTTCAAATGGCCAAAATAAATTTAAACTTATTCGTGTTCTACTTTATATATCAGCTAAATCCTCACAGAAAACAACCAATTAAGACTGTAGCTATTTGTTGTTCCACATAAACCTGACGTGAGAAACCACATTCCCAAGGTCTAAGTTTTCAGTTTAGTCAGAAAATGTGTATTTACAAAAATGCTTACATGTTAATTGTTTGTTTTCAAGTTGTAATATACAGTGAATTCGAGTTTGTCCACCATCTATTGTTAGTTATGAGCCTAGTGCCAATTAGCTATAACATGCATACTACCTTATTGTTGGTACACAAAACCATGTTAAGTATCAAAAACCAATTCTTGCATTTCATTATGCCATTTTTATTAACACTAGAAAATTCAAAAATAAAATAAAAAATTTAATTTAATGGCCCAGATTTATCAGGTTGTCTTTTTAAAGTGAATTCCATTTACATGATATGAGATGTTATTTTAGTGTGTAATATAATGTGAAATGCTGTGTTGTCAAATTGTGTTATGTGCAGTTCTATAAAACATCACTGAATCCCCCTTTTAATAGGTTTTGGAAAGGGGCTGTTGCATAGGATTTATATCTCCATGCCTAAGACAAAAAAATCCTAGCTCATCGTAAATAAATGGCTAAAATCTTTAGTAAAATGCTTTTTATGTAGCGTGCTGTTTTGTATCAATAGTGTGTACTTTTGTGTACTTTTGGAGGATTTTTCTTTCTGGATCAAATATGTTTGCACTGTGTTACATGTCTGTCTAAAGCATGTGACTAACCGTAAATATTAATAGGTTTAGTTATACCGATATGCTAACAATATCATTTATACTTTATATGTTTATAATTTTCCTCCCCGATAATTACCAAAGCTCAAATATATTATATACCCTTGCATACTAAGTTTTATTATATCTGTACTTTTGATCAAATACTGCCTAGTCATCATTCTACATAATATTCTCTCCCAGAGAAATATGCCATAATTCTTCATTCAATCTTCTTTCCTCATGCAATACTGCCCTCTCAATTCTATTCTTCCTCCACTTCCTATGTCTTAGGTTGCCTTGTTCCCTTACTCCTACTTCTCCAATCCCATCAGCCCTTTGGATCTCACTTCCTTCCCTTGCCAGTCTAGGAGACACATCATGTCAAACATTCTTTGTTATCATCCTCAGCTCTTTACCCTGTGACACTTCTGTCTCATCTATTCTGGTCAATCTAAAACCAAGGACAGA
>PVKE010034370.1:0-17376 GCA_004027555.1 Craseonycteris thonglongyai
ACAAAGCCTCGCCGTATTCCTGGCATGCCCGGGCCCCCCGACCCTGGGGCCCCCATGCCCGTGGAACCAGCCAGAAGCCTGGGGGGCGAGCTCAGCTCCCGTGACTTCTTCAGTTTGGAGCCTGGAAGGGTCCCTCTGAGTGGGTGACCACCAAGGAGCAGGAGGGTGGCCACGTGGGGATCTGTGAGGATGGCGGCCCAGGCAGGGGCGCCTCACCTGCCCCATCACTCAGGGGGCAGGAGGAACCACGTTGGGGGTGAAGCAGGCAGCCCTGAGCAGGAGGGGCCAGGCAGGGCCACAGCGGGGCCACCAGAGTGTTAAGAGCCTCCGTTCACTGGACGTTCAGCCGTCACCAACACCTTCCTGCGACCCTCAGAGGCGGGGCCCCCGGAGGCGTGGGCCACGGTGCCCGGCCAGCGCTGGGAAAATGCTTCTTTGCAAACCCAAACGACCCACAAGCGTGAGCCCACACTAGTCCAGGGTGACGCTCACACCCCAGGCCTGGTGGGCTCTGCGCTTCCTGCCCAAACCAGATCCTGGTGCCCCAGCACGGGGCGGCCCTGCCCCTTGGTGGATGCCCCCGCCCCCTGCTTTGCCCGCTTCTCCTGGGAGCCGCTGGGGAGGGCTTCGCACAGGGCGTCTGTAATAGGCTGGATACTGGCCTCTTACCCTGGCGCCTGTAAGCATTTCCTTATGTGTGCGTGTGATTAAGCACCTTGAGATGGGGGCTGCCCTGGCTTATCTGGGGGCCTCCGTGCAACACAGGTTCCGTGGGGGAGTGGCGGAGCCTTGCACACACAGGAGCAGGTCACGTGGAGACGGGACACTGAGTGTCTGAAGATGCTGGCCGTGCAGGAGCTGGGAGAGGCAGGCAGGGCGGTCCCCGGGGCCCCTGGGGGAGGCCGCCCTGCACACCTTGCCTTGGGACTCGGGTCTCAGAACTGAGGGACTACGTGTCTGCTCTTGAAAGCTGCCGGGTTCGTGGTCACGGTCGTGCGTTCCAGCAGCCACGGGCCCCCAGCCCCCACGGAGGGCTGCCGCTCAAGAGATGACACAGAACAGCCGGAATGGCACCCCAAGCAGGGGGCGTCTGCCCCCCCACAGCCAGTCCCAGGGCCCCCGGGGCCTGCTGGGGAGACCTCTGCAGCCGAGCAGCTCTGAGGAGGCCGGGCTTCCCATCGCCGCCAGGGTCAGGGGCCTGAGCCGGGCCGGGGCCGGGCAGCCGCCGGGCTAGTTCCGCTGGCTCCACGGGTGGGGACCCGGGGAGGCTCCTGGGGTGACGGGTGGGGGCGGCCAGGCCGGAGAGCTGGGTGGGGCGCGTGGGACAGGCCAGGCGGCCCCTGAGCCGGCATGGCCCAGCCAAGCGTGTGCTTCAGGCTCCGAGCCGGGCACCGAACCCTTTTAAGAATAAGAACAAATATTTGTGCTGCGTGTTGTGTGTGTTGTTGGGGTTTAGCTGTCTTCTCGAGGCTAAAAATAGGTGCGTCTCAGCGTCCCTGCGGGATTTCCTCCCCCGCCCCCCGCCGGTGTTGTGCAAGGCCTGCTCCGCGCCAGGTCCCCTGCCAAGTTTTGAGTTAACCGCCGGTGACAGGAGTATGAAGGTATCAGAAAATGATTATGGGATTAAGGTGCCCATTACGGCTGTGCGGGAGGCAGGGCAGCGCAGGGCCCGGCCTGGCCGCACCTGGGCGGGCGGGTCTCAAGGCCAGGAGCCCGGGGAGGGGCTTTGACACCCGCCCGGCCCCTGCTCTGTGGAGTAATCTTAACAATAACCCCCATTGGGGAAGCCCAGGAGGGCTCAGCGGGTTAAGGGCTGGTCTTGCGGCCCCAGGGACTAGGGATCGAATCCCGGCCCCGGCCCGTGTGGTCCCATGTGCTGAGCTGGGGTGAGCCCCCCATGTGGGAGGCCCCCAGCCCGGTTCCCGCCCTGCACGGCCCCCGCCCACCTGTGTGGAACGAAACCATGTCGAAAACTGATGACGGACAACTATGGGGACAGCTCTGGGCCCTCCCCCTTCTCTCTCTGTCTCTCTCGGTCAAAAACAATAAAAAGGAATCTAAAAAACAATTTTTTAAAAACAATAAGCCCCACTGAAGAGTAAACAAACAACAAGGACACGTACTGACCGGGTGTCCTAGAAGAAGCCAGGTCCCCACTGCAGGTGACCAGGAACTATCAGGTAAGGGGAGTGTCAGCCAGAGGAAGCAGGGCTGGCGGGTGTGGGGGGAGGTCTCCGGCCCGGGGTGCAGGGTGGGGGTGGGTGATGGGCCCAGAGAAGGGTGTGGGGCCGCCAGGTGGCCGGTCACTTAAGGCCCGGGTGCCCCTGGCTGCACCGGACAGCATTTCAGGGGTGCAGCTGAGGCATGAAGCTGGGGGGTCCTCAGTAAGGGGGGGTCTGCCAGGCTGCAGGCAGGAGTCCAGGGCGAGTGACCCAGGTAGTCCTCGGAGGGGCTGGGACAGTTTGGGGGCTTGGTGACACCCGCAAGAGCTGGAGAATCAGGATGTCGCTGAGCACGCTGGCCAGGGAGACAGCTTCCGGCTCACAGACAGCTTCCTGGCCGTGAGAGCCCTGGGAGGGGACAGGAGGGGACGCAGCGCCCTGAGGCCCAGCCTCAGTCAGGGGCCAGCCAGGGGCAAGGAACCCCTTCCCTCCAGAGGCCTCTGAGAGGAGAAGGGACACCGGGGGGTCCCTGAGGACAAGGTGGGACCAGGATACGGGACTCCTGTAAGCCCGGCGGCCTGCGGGACAGTTGGGGCGCCCCGCCTGGGCCAGGCACACCCTGGTCTCCTCTGGCCTCCCCTCCAGGGGGACCCCCATCCACTGCTCCATCTGCCAAAAATCTCCAGAACCCACCACTTCTCCCTCCCACGTTGCCTGGACGATAGTAGTGCACTCTTGGCCCATCTCGTTGCTGCCACCCCTGCCCCCTCGTCGCCCCTGCATAGCAGCAGGGAGCTGCTACTAGAGAGGAGGGCAGACCCGTCTCCTTCCCCCGCTCACTGTGGGCCCCTCGGACCCCCGGGTCCCCCCGCGTCTTCCGCTTTCCCTTCGCTTCCCTTCGCGCTATGGCCTCCGCGCCCAACATGCTGTGGTTTTAGGAGGTTCAGTCCGTTTCTGGCAGAAGCTTGTTGTCTTACCCTCACCCTTCCAGACTGCCGGCTCCCCACGGGCAGGACTTTTGCTGCACCCCCAGCACCCAACCCATGAGACGTTCAGGGTAATGTTTACGGATTGAATGAACACGGGTGAGGCGAAGCGTCTCACCTCCCCACGGGACGCGGTGTCAGACAGGAAGCAAGGGCCTGAGTGGGACAGCCCCCCAGAACCTGACGCAGCCCGCCCCCATCCCTGGCCCAGAGCTGTGAACCCCTTCAACTACAGAACCAAGACTCCCAGACCCCAGACATCAAAGCACAGACCCTCGGCACCTCAGAGTCATGGGATCACAGCCCCGTGGGAATGCACACCTCCCTCTCCATCCCGTGGAGATCAAACCATGCGTGAATTCCGCCGTGACGGGACGCCGCCTCCTTCCGGCAGCTCTGGCCCTGAGCAAGCCCTGCCAGGCCTCCTGGGACTGCCCCCCAAAGTGTCCCCAGTGTGATGGGAGGCGCTGGCAGACCCAGATGACCTGCAGTGGGCACCCCCTCCCCATTCCCAGAGACAGTCCTGGTGACTCAGATCCACGGCCACCCCGGCTGTCCTCCCTCCCCCGGAGTGTTTGCCGTTGAGACTTATTGATCCTTCTTTCCTGGGGACCCCGCCCGTGTCAGGACCCATCTGCAAGGCCGTCCCCACCCCCTCAGCGGCAGGGCGACTCCTCAGCTGGCAGACAAGGTGAAGTTCAAAGTCCTGGCGACCGCCCAGCGAGCTGGACGGGGGCCCGGCGGCCTGGGTCTGATGAAGACCCGCGAGCAGCCAGCGCAGACAGAACCACGGAGGCCCAGAGGAGGCTCATGGAGGCCGCCCCTCAAATGTTCTCCATGGGGCAGGGGGCTGCCGGGAGGGCGCAGGGGGTTGAACGCTTGCCTTGCAGCCCCGGGGTCCGAGGATCGAATCCCAGCCCCGGCCCGTGTGGACCCATGTGCTGAACTGGGGTGAGCTCCCCATGCGGGGGGCCCCCAGCCCGGTTCCCGCCCTGCACGGCCCCCGCCCACCTGTGTGGCACGAAACCATGTGGAAAACGGATGACGCACAACTATGGGGATGGCTCTGGGCCCTCCCCCTTCTCTCTGTCTCTCTCTGTCTCCCACTCTGTCAAAAACAATAAGATAAATCTTTAAAAAATGTTCTCGATGGGCTGGCAGTGCCTCGTGACACAGCCTCCGCTTGGCAAACCCTTGGGCGATCGGGGGCTCCTGCCCGGGCCCAGTGGAAGGATGGGCGGGGGTTGGGGCTGGGGCCCCGGCTCCCCGCACCCCTCGGCCTGTGCCTCGTACTGCAGAGACTTTTCTCCTGGGAAGGGGGTCTCCAGACAGCAGCCTGGTGTCTGCGGAGCCGGTGGGCACCCAGGCCCTGTGCCCAGGACGGGGGCTGCGTCGGCCACACTGTGCCGGGAGGGCAGTGAGTGTTCCTGCCAAGTGCTGGAGACCTGGAAGCTGTGGGGCAGCTCCCCTCTGCCCACTGCCCAGCCCCCCAGTCCTTCGGTGAACCCCAGTCTTGCCCTGGGCCCCTCGCTGCCTCCACTCCTGTGCCTGAAGTGTCTCTTTTCCTCCTGCCTCCCTCGCAACCCCTTTCTTTCTGATCCTTTTCTTCCCAACCTCAACCTTTGCCCCCCCCGGGGTCCCCCCATTTCTTCCCGACCTCAGCCTTCGCTCCCCCCCGGGGTTCCCGCCCTCCTGCATTCCCAGACCCTCTTCCCCGCCTTGTAGCCTCAGGTATTCGGGGTGGGAGGTGTCCATCATCCTGGCCTGGGGTAATTAACGGAGGACCTCACCCCAAATTCCGCTCTGGGACCCTGCAATGCCCAGCCAAGCTCTGGGCGGAGAGGGGGTCGCAGTGATGGACAATGAGGCATGTGTGGCTGGACGGGAGACCCCGCCCTGCTGGCTCTGCAGCAGCCGGACGTGAGCCAGGAGCCGGGGAGGGGGTGGCCTTGGGCAAAGCCCCAGCTCTGGAGAGGTGAGGTGGGGCACACCGAAGTGGGCTGCACAGGTACAGCCAGCGGAGTGGCCCCAGCTGTGGCCCAGGCCCGGCAGCTCAGGCGGGGGGCTTCGCGAGCTGCAGGCACCTGTTGAGGTCACCCCCGGGGTCCTGCCCAGAGTCGCCAGCTGAGACCCCCCAACATACACCCACGCCGGGCTAGTCCTGTAAGGACTGCAGTCCTAAAGTCCACCCCCAGGTCTCAGGGCCGGTGGGCTGGCCACCCCGTGGAGACCAGCGAGGCCCCGGGAAGGTCACCTGTGTCCAGCACCTGGAGGGTGTCCCCGCCACTGGCCTCAGCCTGCAGGTGGAGTCAGAGGGCTCGGCGTCCCGGCAGCACCACCTGCTGCCCAGCAAGGCTGTGAGGGCTCCATGCCACAGCGTCCCGGTGGCCACAGCGTCCTGGTGGCCGCAGGTCCCGGGTGGCCACAGCGACCCAGTGGCCGTGGGTCCCGGTGGCCACAGCATCCCGGTGGCTGCAGCATCCTGGTGGCCAAAGGTCCCGGGTGGCCACAGCGTCCCAGTGGCCGCAGGTCCCAGGTGGCCACAGCGTCCCGGTGGCCGCAGGTCCCGGGTGGCCACAGTGTCCTGGGGTGGCCACAGTGTCCTGGTGGCCGTGGGTCCCGGTGGCCACAGTGTCCCGGTGGCCACAGCGTCCCGGTGGCCATGGGTCCCAGGTGGCCGCAGCGTCCCGGTGGCCACAGCATCCCGGTGGCCGTGGGTCCCGGGTGGCCACAGCGTCCTGGTGGCCACAGCGTCCTGAGTGGCCACAGCGTCCCGGTGGCCGTGGGTCCCGAGTGGCTGTGGGTCCCAGCTGTCCTCAGAGAGGAGCGGAGCCCCGACCAGCCGGGGGAGCTGGCGGGCAGTTCTGGCCCGGGTACTGCTCAGCCCCGGGCCCTGGCAGCTGTGCCCACCCGGGGCAGGCTGCTGGTGGGCTCTGGGCCCTGGGCCTCCCTCCCCAGTGCATTTGGCTGGCCACCTGGCCACCCCCAGGCCTCTCTCTACCCCGAGATGCACCAGTTCTAATTCCCCAGGGTCCTGGGACACCCAGGCCAGGTGGCTCTGCAAGACCGAGGACCCGATGCATCCCAGAGCAGAAAGGCGGGTGCACGCTCAGACCCAGGGGCAGGAAATGGGCCAGGGCTGCAGCAGAACCGATCCAGGCCGTCTTCCCGGCTCCCGGGAGCGACCCGGCTGAGCTCACAGTTCCCGTGCGCCTGAGCCAAGCGGCTCCAGCCTCCACACGCCTCTCCGCCCCCTCCCGAGCCCTTGGGCCCCAGACGGCAGCCCCACCCGTCCCGGGTCAGCTCCCACCCCTCCCTTTACCTGCCCCTGCCCTCCTGAGCCCTCCCCACCTCCCAGCTCTGGTTCATCCAGCCGTTCACCCAGATGTCTAACCCAGAGCCCGCCTGCTGCTGCTCTTTGACCTGGTCTTTCCTGTTCTGTCCTTGGTGAAGCTCGATGCTGCTGTCACCTCCGGAGACTTGACGTGGCCATTCCCTTCCTACTCGCCTCTGTGCAGCCTTGGACAACGCCCTGGGGCCTCGGTTGCCCTCATGGGAGGAGGTATATGAGTTGGATAGAAGGAAGACCCTAGAGGGCCCGAGTTCAAATCCTGGTTCTGCCTCTCACCAGCTGTGTGACCTTAGACAGAACCCTTTATCCCCTGGGCCCGGGTTCTCCCACCTATAAAACGGAGCTACTAGCCCTGACCTGCTCGGGGAAGGGGCTGGTGAAGGTGGTGGGTACCTGCGCACCAGACCCGGGACTGGCACACCGGGGGGTGTTCAGGATTCCACGGACCTGCTCACTTCTGAGGCCCTGAGGCCTGCGTGGGGGAAAGGAGCCCTGAGACCCCTGCCCATTGGGGTGAGAGCCGACAGGGAGGTGAGAAGCCCTGGTGAGCCTGATAGAGAAGGTGGGACAAGGGGTGGGGGCAGGGACCCCCAGGCAGAGGGCAGGGCGGGGGCCAACGCTGGGTTGTGTGGGGTACATGAGGGCGGTTCCGGGGAGCAGGGCTTACTGGCAGTGCGGGGGGGCTCTGTGTGGGGGTGGGGTGGAGGTGGGGGCAGGAGAGGAGGCTCCGAAGCCCACACCAACTGTGAGCTTCAGCCACCAGCTAGCAGCTTAGTGCACAGTCCAGGCAGGGAGCCCTGCGGGGAAGCAGGGGTGACCCCAATGCTAAAGGGCGGCCCGTGTGGGCGGGGGCCCCCTCCAGACAGAGAAAGGGGAGCCGGGCTGGCAGGGCAGTGGTCCCTACGCCCATTGCACAGAGGAGGGGGCTGAGGCCTGTGTGGCCAGTCAAGTCCTGTGCTGTGCCCCAGGCTTCCTCAGTCAGCACGTGCACCCCCAGAACGGGCTGCCGTTCATGGCAGGAAAGTGGGGTGAAGAGCTGGAGCCCCTGAGGTCAGGGCCAGGCGGGAAGCACGCTTGTGCCCGGGGACCGGCCCAGGGCCTGGCTTCCAGCAGATGAGCAAGGGAAGGAATGGATGAGCAGGTGGCAGGGACGTGTCCCAGAACTCCCCCAAATTCTACCCTGCAGAGCCCACGCGCCCGCCCCTGCCGCGGTGGTCCGAGCTCGCTGGGAGGGGAGCAGAAGGCAAGCCTAGAACAGGGGCCCGCCTGGCAGGTGCAGAAGCACAAAGGCCCCCGCACGCCCAGGGGCCGGCAGACAGAGGGACTGCCCCGGGGCTGCCCCGGGAATTGCTTCTGAAACCGCCCCACGGGCCCCAGGCTGGGCTGGCAGCGTGGGCTCCGCGCCTCGGGCAGGGCCCCTCGGAGGATGTGCCCGCAGCCCTGGGAGGCCGGGGCCGGGGTTGAACCGGAGCCAAGAAACGAGTAGTCTGGGCACAGGGGCCGGGGCGTTCTCGCTGGCTCTTTCCTCATTCCTGGCTCGGTGGGAGTAGTCAGAGCCCGGCGTTCCGCTGCAGCCGCCACCTCGGATTTGCTTACTCTCTCGTGGGGAACCCGGGCCCCCTGCCAAGCTCCCCAGCCTGGGCCCCAGGGGCCTTGCTGACCACCAAGGCAGAAGCCTCCACGCTAGGAGGGCACTTATCAGGCAGGGCCACCCAGTGGCGGGCTGTCCCAGCCTGGGAGTCAGGAAGTGTTCTCTCCTGTCTGTCTCCTGCCTCTACATCCTGGAGGGACAAGTGCCCCTCTGAGAGCCCATCTGGGGGCCCCTCCACCTGGGCCAGGCTCCGTGGGTGCCCAGGCAGGCACAGAGCAGGCGAGGGCTGTCTGATCGGCGATCGCACCCGATGCCAGGCTGCTGGGACAGCGGGCAGTGGCCAAACCGGCCCCGCTGCATGCCTTCCGGCCCTCGCCAGGAATGCCATTCATCCTCCGGGGCATGGTTACCGCAGGCGCGGAGGCTGGGCCTCTGGGGAGACGCGAGGCCCCGTGGCTGCCCAGGGGCCTCGGGGTTCCTTCCCACGGCTAGAGGGGGGGTGCTTGAGCCAAAACCCACCCAGGCACCTCTAGACAGACCCGCAGGGGCCCTGAGGGCAGCTGGGGGTCAGAAGGGAAGACTGGGGGAGACGGATGGGGCCAGGGTCTCTTGGCTGTGGGACCCCACCCCCGGGTGTCCCGTTCTCCTGAAAGCAGCCCCTACGCAGCCCCATGAGCGGCTCCAGCGCCAGGCCACGGCCTCTTGTCCCTGCAGCCTGGGCCCCAGCTGTGCAGGGAGGCCAGAGAGGTGGGGGTGCTGGGGGGGACACGGGAGGGCCCAGGGGACTCGTCCTCGGTCAACAGCGCGTGTTCTCGGCGCGCAGGCTGCACACACACTCACGTCTCCGATTCCAGCTTTATTGGAGCCGACGCTCCCCCTCGGGGAGACCGGACACAGCCCGTCGGAAACCCACCAGCCCTCCTAGAGTGGAGGCTCCGCGGGGACCCCCCAGCCACCCCCCTGGCCACCACAGCCCCTGCTCAGGCCACCCTGACCGCCCCCTCAGCCAAGGGAAGGGCCTGGCTGGCCCACGACCAGGGGGACGGGTCTCCGCAGGGCGCCTGGGGGCCCGGGGACAGTGCACATGGCTCGGTGGTGGGGTCAGGGGCCCCGAGAGTCTGTTTCAAGAAGGAGGAACTTGTCTCAGGGGACAGCACGTGGCCACGCCCCCTCCCTCCCCAGTACCCAGTGTAGGTCACAATAATTTAAAAGACACTATAGACATTTCGACACTATATCACAATATAAGTTAACCAGGCGCCTTGGTGGAGGACACCAGGCCTGTGGACGCAGGGCTGTCCTGGGCCCGGGGGTGGGGACGCGGTGGGGGCATTCACGTCGGCCTGGAGGTCCCCGGGACAGCAGCTAAGGGAGTACCCTGGCCTCCCCGGGGGCACGCGGGGGCACTCACCCCGAGCTCACGGCTTCTGTGAGAAGACACCCTAAATTCGGGGTGGGCGGCACGTGGGCACGTAGAGGGTGCGCCAGGGGCCAGTTACACACCACGCTTTCGGGCAACTTACTTCCTCGGTGCCTCCGTTTCCCCCCAGGGGGCATGGGAGTGTTCTCAGAGGACACAGGCAGTCCTGAGACCCAGGCGTCTGCTCTCTCTGCACCCCACACACGGTTCGGAACCTAGCGGGACCCCTTCCCATTCCTGTCTCCCAGGTTTCGGGGTGAGACAGACTTCAAGGGGGGGTCAGCTGGAGGGCAGGCTTATGTCAGGACAGCAGGTGGGGGTCCCGGGCAGAGTGACACCCTGGATCCAAGTTCACTCAGCATTGGGGTCAGGGTGGAAGGACCAGGACTGGGCAAGGTGGCCGAATAGAAACCCTCGAAGGTACCTCTGGGGGGGCGAGGCTGGGGTGGGGTGCAGCTGGATTTCTCAAGACATGGGGGCCACCTCAGGCCTCACCGGGTGTCCCCAGGGCTGGTCCTCCAGGGTCAGGAGCCCTGGGCAAGCCAAGGCAGGAGCCTCCACTTGCGGCCTTGGGGTCCCTAGCCGGTGCTCCATTCTAGGCCGCAGGGTGCCCGTCCGTCAGACTAGGCAAATACCCTGAACCCCGCCCCGCCAGCCCACCCCGGGCACCCACGCTATCCTGGGGGGCTGGCTGGCTCCAGCGGGGGGAAGGGGCTCTGTAAACTGGGGGATCCCAGGCTGACGAGGGGCCAGGTGGGCACGAAGCGCACCTGGAACCTGACCCGGGGTACATTTTGATTTGTTTGATAAGAAGACAAGAGGCGGCGGGAGGTCCCTGTCCGGGGCCGCGTGAGCTGCCAGGCTCCTGCCCGGCTCCCCTGGGGACCTCGCTCAGAAGCCACCTCCCTGCGGGGAGTCAGGAGGGGCCGCGCACACGCTTGCTGCATAGGGTCCGGGAGAGGAAGCCGAGGGCGCAGCGGGCGTGCGCTGCCACGGGGCGCGGTGAGGGCTGGTGACGCCTTAGTGCCAGGAGTCCTCTTCTGATGCTCAGGAAACATAAATAACGTGCGTCAGGCTGCCCCAGGGTGGCCGCTGTGGCCTGGGCAGCAGTCTCGTGTACGGCCGGCTGAGCGTTTCTGTGTCCGGGCCACCGGGCAGGGGAGGGGGACACTGAGTCTTGTCGCTTTGCTGTCTGGGGATACGTGTGTCCTTGAGGTTCACTCTCCCAGAGAAAGGAGAAGGCATTCCCTGGGCCTCGTCAAGGACACCGGTGCCATCGGCCCGGCCCTCTCGGCGGGTTCGTGGGCACTGTCCTGCCACAGGGAGTGATGGGAATGGCAGGAAGGAGCCCCTGGGGACAGGGAGACGGTGACGGGCCCAAGTGGGAGCCCTTCTGCGTCCGGAGGTCCCACCCTGTCCAGCCACCTCTGTCCCCAGCCGGCCACGCAGAGCAGGGACAGCAAGGGGTCCATGTGCAAATGCCACCCTGCTGCGCGGGTGGGCTGCCGCCGGAAGTGGGCCCCTGCCCGGGGTGATCCACCACCGGAAGTGGGCCCCTGCCCGAGGTGGGCCGCCGCCTGAAGTGGGCCCCTGCCCGGGATGGTCCGCCACCGGAAGTGGGCCACCACCGGGGATGGGCTGACACCGGAAGTGGGCCCCGGCCCGAGGTGGGCCGCCACCGGAAGTGGACCCCTGACCGGGGTGGTCCGCCGCCGGAAGTGGGCCCCTGACCGGGGATGGGCTGCCACCAGAAGTGGGTCCCGGCCCAGGTGGGCCGCCGCCGGAAGTGGACCCCGGCCCGGGGTGATCCGCCGCCAGAAGTGGGCCACCACCGGGGGTGGGCCGCCACCGGAAGTGGGCCACCACCAGGGATGGGCTGCCACCGGAAGTGGGCTCCGGCCCGGGTGGGCCGCCGCCGGAAGTGGGCCGCTGCCCGGTGAGTTGCCGCCGGAAGCGGACGGCCGCCGGCACTCACTTGCAGGTGAAGACCTCAGTGCGCTCGCTGCACGTGTTGCACTTGACGAAGCAGCACCAGTGGAACTTGCAGTTGCACTGCCAGACCTTGGTGTACTGGTGGGTGTTGTAGCCGCGGCCGCAGCACATGGTGTCGCAGCCGTCGGCCCCGGGCGAGGTGCGGTTGCACAGGCGGCCCTGGGTGCCCACGCTGCCTGTGGCCGCGTCCTCCTCACAGTAGTTGGGCGACTTCTCGATGTACACCAGGTCCGTCTCCATGGGCTTCTGGTAGCTGCGCAGCTGCTTGATGCGCAGGAAGGTGGGCTGGCGCAGGCGGCTGGCCCGCACCACCTCCACCTGCACGGCGGCGTTGTACTTCTCCTTGAGCAGGTGGCCCACCTCGCGGAACTTGGGCAGCGTGGTCCAGCACGTCTTGGTGGTGCAGGAGCCCGACACGCCGTGACACTTGCACTCCAGCTTCATGCGCTCCTCCAGGACCTGTGGGCGACAAGAGGCGGGCGCCGGGAGTGGGCATGGCCGGGGTGCCCCCGGCTCCCACCTCCAGCCTGAGCCCACTCTTCCTGCTGTGTGACCACGCCTAAGTGTCTCTGCCTCTCTGAGCCTTAGCCTCCCATGGAAGCTGCTGGCATGAGGTCCCCACAGCATAGGGCCTCGTGAGGGTCCAGAGGGAATACCCAGGACTAGGCAGAGCTGGACGCACGTTCATCAAATGTGTTATTCTCAGTTCTCACAACAACCCTCAGGGAGCTGGGGGTCAATGCCCGGGAAGGGACCTGAGGCTCGAGGCACCCGGCTACTGGCTGCAGGTCATAGGGGGGCCGGTGGGGAAGCCGGTACCAGGCCCAGCAACAGCAGGTGTTTAATAGGTGCAGATCCCTCACCATCTCTTCCATTCCCTACCCTCCTTCCACGTGCAGGGCCTGACGGACCGCCGGCACGTAATAGATGGCTGTTCAGTGAAAGACGGGTGCGCATGGAGCCGTGTACACCATGTTTGCTGAAGGACGGAGGGGGCGGGCGGGAGGTGGGCGCACGGGTCAGCGCGGCCCAGGCGTGCCATCTGCTGGGAAGCGGTCCCCAACCCGTGTTGTTCTTTCCCCCCACCTCCCAGCGGGCCCGGATGGGTGCAGCCGTGTGTTTTCCTTGGGCCTCCCACCCCGGCCCCGGAAGGCCGATTCCCAGAGCCAGCCCTGACCCCAGGTACTCATTTACCCGGATCGAAAGGGCCCTGCCAGCCGGGCCTGATGAAAGATGGGGAATCATTAGCTGCGGCCCACGGCTGCCGAAGGGCCATTTGTCAGCTGTCGCAGCTCCCCAGCCTCGCTCCCCGCCCAGCCCTAAAGGAGCTTGGTTACCGTCTACCCTGGGGCCAGAGCCCCAGCCCTGGCCCAGATGAGCAGACCCATAGTGAGTGAATGAATGAGGAAGAGCAAGGCCCCAAGACGTCTGCGGCTCACACCCCAGTGTGGGAAACAAAACGGACACAAAACAGCCAAGGGCAGGGACTGTGAGAGCCCAACCCGGCCCGGGTGAGAGTGCCTGGGCTGGAGGCTTCCTGGAGGAGGGGGTGCCTGCACTGAGGGGGCCACAGAGGAGCAGGGGGTCATTAGACAAAGAGGAGGGGTGTCCAGGAGGGGGTGAGGTGTGAGCAAGGCCTGCAGAGTTGTCGCCATCACCACAAAGTGAAGATGTGGCCCAAATGAACATCGTGTGGGTGCAGGGTGAGCCCTGAGGCTGGTGACCTGGAGTTTGGGGGTGCGGGGGGTTCCCTCCCCCTGCATGGATAACATCCTGGGGTGGAGACTGGAGGAAGAGGGAGAAGGGGAGAAAGGAGGGGAGAGAAGGGGGAGGGGAGATGAGCAGGGGTGGGGAGGGAGAGGCTGATACTCTACTAAGTGGGGGGGGGGGGGCAAGGAGGGGAGAGCCCGGGTGTCCAGAAGAGCGGGAGAGGGGGCAGGTCTGGGGAATATTCAGAAGTGGAATTGCAGGGCCATGGGGTGTCTGGGTTGAGCGCCCAGGCCAGAAGTCTGGTCTGAAGGTCTGTGTGAAGGGAGGGACACCCCCATACCCCCCGCCTAGGGAAAGGTGTATCTGGGCTTCCTCTCTCTCTCTCCACTCCTGTCCACCACAGTCACACCTTCCCCCACCCCCATGCTCATCCTTGCTTGGACCCTCCCCTCCCGAAAGCCCCTCCCTGCACTAAGCTGCCCTTCGAGGCCCGGAAGCTTCCTCTACCCTGGCCACACTGCCCAGGTCGGGCCAGAGGGTGACCGGACGAACCCTCCTCAGAACCGCTAGCCTTGGGAGCAGTTCACCCGCCCCACAGATGGGCCGTGATGGCCAGAGACCTCGCAGGAGTGTCCAGGCTTCATTGCCATCGGGGTGTCCACTTCAGCCTGCTGAGTGGCTGTGCCACCCGCCCCAAACCCCTTCCTTCTGCCCCCATCGGCCTGTCCTCACCGAGGGGACCCTGTGCCGCCCGGCCAGTGGCTCTGCCACCTGGGCAGCTGTCTGCAGAGCCAGGGGCCGCATCCTCGCTTGGCTGGGTCCCCTGGGCCTGAGCCCCTCCTGGGAAGTGATCACAGGATTCAAGAATGTGCCGTTTCCGCCTCCAGGGCCCTCGAGATAAGAGCGACAGGGAAGGTGGCGCCAGCCCTGTGGCCTCAGGAGACCACCTGGGAGGGGGCAGAGGGGCTGGGGGCTGCACAGGACCCCCCACCCCCACCCTAGGCACTGTGGGGATGCATGAGGGCTCCAGGAAATGGCTGCCATGGGGCTCTTTCTGGAATACTCTGGGCATAGTGTTCAGGTACAGCCAGGCCAGGGGAGTCACAGGTTGGTGCACTGTCCCCAGGGAGCCTGGGGTCTCCAGGTTCCGCCTCCCTGACCCTGGCCCTGGCCCCAGGGACCCAGTGGGCCATGTGCCAGCCTGGGTGGGCTGCCGCGGGCCCCCCTCAAACACGTCCACTCGGAACCTTAGAATGTGACCTTATTTGGACATAAGGACTTTTCAGGTGTAATTAAGGGAAGACTGACATCATGCTGGACCCGGGTGGGTCCCTAAATCCCAAGGCGTGTGTCCATATATGAGACAGAAGCAGAGGAGGTACCCACAGAGCAGAGGCTGTGTGCAGACAGAGACTAGATGACGTGGCCACAACCCAAGGGACGCCTGGAGCCCCCAGGGGCTGGAAGAGGCAGGAAGGACCCTCTGCTGCAGCCCTCAGAGGGAGCACGTCTCTGCCCGTGCCCAGTGTTAGGGCTCCAGACTGAGACAATGAACTTCTGTTGCTTGAAGCCACCCAGTTTGTGGGACTTCATGTGGCCTCGATCAGCTTGCTTTCCGCTTGACTTGTTGAACTTTGAAGCCCTGACAAAGGAGGAGGGGGTGAGAGCAGGTCTGTTCACTCTGATGGGGGCCAGGGGAGGCCCCAGCACTGGGGTGACCTGTGAAGGTTTGCACTCAGTTCTTATGACAACCTCAAAAGCCATGCCCCATCCCATGCCCTCACCCCCCAGGGTCACTGCTGCCAATGCTACTGGCCTTGCCCAGGAGAGCTCAGACCACATGGTGAGCCCCAGCTCCACGTGGAGGGGAAGTGGGGGAGGGGGACAAGGTGCATTGCACCCACTGTGCAGAGGAGGAGTCGGGTTCAGAAGAGGGACAGGGTCAGCCAGGTCCTCGCAGACTGGCACTAGCATGCTGGCTGCTGACCATTCTTCAGCCCTGTCCCCAGTCCAACCTGCCAACCTGCTTCTCCGCAGTCCACAGATTCCTGCTTCAGGGCTTCCCCCCAGTCCAACCCCCCAAGAGCTGACCCTCCTGTATCCTCGCCCCCCAGGTCAGGCCTGGACCCCATCCCCAGCCTCCTTGTTCTACCCGCCCCCCTTGTCTCCCTCAGGGCTCAGTCCTGCCCCTCTCCATTTCCCTGGGGCTTTTTACCATCTGTCAGTCTCCAAGCACACACCAAGTCCCACGCCAGCCTTGGGGTTCACACAGGACCTCAGAGCTGACCCTGGGGCTGCTTGGCCCTGCTCTCAGTGGCACCTGTGCCCAGGAGGCCAAAACCCAGCCTGGCTGCCCCAGTCCACCACCACAGGGCCCACCTCCTGACCACCCTGAGTTGGGCTGGTGACCGCACTGCACTGCACAGCACAGGTGACCTGAGCCCTGGCCGGCTGTACCTTCTGCTGGCCCCGCCCCCCCGGAGTGCACTCCCCCACATCCCCGCTGCTCTCAGACATCCGCATGGAGCAGGGCCCAGGCCTCCGCCACCAGCAGCTCTGCAGCTCACTGTGGGCCCCACTGTCCTGCGTGAAATGGGGACAGTCAGAGCTTCCTCGCAGGGGTGTGCGGAAGCCCCTGCTCGGGGCCCAAGCCACGGCAGAGGCTCAGGGGATGGTGGTTTCACCGAGGCTTAGCCCAGCCTCCTCCTGCAGGGAGCTCCCCGGAGCCTTCAGGTGAGTGATGCTCACCTTCCTCTGCCTCCCCGGCCCCGCCCTTCATCTGCCTGTGTCTGGAGAACATGCCTCCCTACTGCCTCCCTCGAGGCAGAGACTCACTCATTCCTTCACTCGTTTGTTCATGCGACAATAATAACCACCTGCCTGCTGCATGGCAACCTCCGTATCTACAGGATGTCGGCAAACCTGTGGTCTGGCGTGCGAGGCCTGTTCGGGGCTGGCCCCTGCTTGCTCCTCAGGCCTCATCTCGTCCACCCCTCCTGCTCCCGCCAGCCTGTACTATTTGCAGCCCTGCCCCCCACCCACGTGCCAGCTCCTTCTGCCTCTGCTTGTCTCCACTCTGATGTCCCTTCAGGGCTCCACCTTGACATCATCGGCTCCCCACGTCCATCCTGGGGCTCGCGATGCCCCGAGCTATGGCCCCTGCTCCCCTTATGTGCACCCCATCAGTGCTGGGGAAGCTCCCATGGCCAGGGTCCTGTCTTACTCCTGGTCCCCCACCTAGCACCTGGTGCAGAGATGGGGCAGAGAGCGTTTGTTGAGTGAATGAATGAGCAACTGGTTGCTCAGCTCAGGTGCCTAGGACAAAGGACAACTTCAGCTCCTCGTGGCCTGGAAAGGCAAGTCTGTCGCAGACCTGCAGAAGCCTTCAGGCCCTGGCGCCCTGGGTGCAGCCCGCAGGGCCCAGGAATCAAATCTGAGAAGCGTTCTGCTCTGCTGCCCGTCCCTATCTCTGGCCATCTTGCCGCCATGGCGGCCGCTCCTCCCAGCCCGGTATCTGGGGCCCTCATCTCCCTGAGGCAGAGCTGGGCCTCCCTGACTTCCTCCCCAGTCCCTGCCTGATGTCCTCCGTTATCACCCGCCACACCACAGCCCACTCCACGCACAAGAATGGCTGCTCAAGGGTCCCCCTCTCAGTGTCCCCCCTGCTCCTCCCTCCTGGGAACGTCTTTTCCTTGAGTCTCTGTGGCAATCTGAGCAAAGGCTGCCTCTTCCAGGAAGCCCTTCCCGGCGTGTTGTAATGACCCCTTCAGGGACACTGGACTGTGGCCCGGGGGCTAGCCCCCCACTCCCCCCAGCCAGGCTGGGCTCCCACCTGAGAAGAAAACCAGTCCCTATCTCATCCCTATCTACCACCAGCTGGGTGGGGTGACAGACACGTCACTTCACCATTTCTAGTCTCAGTTTTCACGCCTCTGGAATGGGAACAGCGAGGCCCGCCTCAGACCGGGATCACTGGTGGCAGGCGTTCTCAGCACCCTGCACCTTCGGGGTCTGCATTCCCAACTCCCTCCGCTGGGAGAGACTCGCAAAGTGCAGCCAAGTGGAGACCCCAGTGACCGAGCGGCCACACCTGACACCGACCCCGCTTGGCCATGCCTCTGCCCGGCCCCGCCCAGCACACTGCGCCCCGCCCCGCGCCCTCC
>PVKE010034371.1:6296-17531 GCA_004027555.1 Craseonycteris thonglongyai
GAGGACCGAGGATCGAATCCCGGCTCCGGCCCAGGCAGGACCCACGTGCTGAACTGCGGAGTTCCCACAGTTCGGTTCTCTAACTGTCTCTGTCTCTGTCTCTCTCTCTATCTGTCAAAAAGTAAAATAGAAATAACTATGCACTGAAGACAAAAAGATAATTTCTCTCTATAAATGTGAAAAGATAAAAAAAAAAAAGAAACCTTGCCCCACAATTATATTTAAAAAAAAAAAAAAAAAAAAAAAAGAAGGAATCTCAACATCTTTTGTGCAACAACAGCATCCTATTGTGCACATAAACTCAGAGGGAACCACTTTAAAGAAGAGAGTTAATTTGCAAGAATCATTTGTTCATTTTTACAATAGGATGCTAAGATTTGTTGTTTGTACATTTTGTTTTGTTTGTTTCCACCTCATTACATGTGTACAGGTGATATTTGGATTACATATACTTTCTTCTCCAGTTTCTTTTTCAAAAGCACACCTATATGACATCAATACATTCATTGAAAGTAATTAAAGCATATTTATAATAAAAAAAAAAAGCACACTTAAAACATTTTTCCCTGGATCCTTGGGAAGATGTTCACTAAATTTATCTCACTGGAAGCTCAGGGGTAGATTATCGTATTACCTCAATTTCCCAGATTAGGAAGGATGTATCTTTGTGGCTTTAAGTACAAATGGGCAGTGAAACTGAAATACTAACATAAAAATCATTCAGACTAAAGTCATCAGAGGGAGAAGCTAAGCCAGTGAACATGAGTTAGAGAAGGAGAGGCAACTTAAAATTACCTGCCAATCTTCAAATATAGTATACATGCTCAGTCAGGATTCTTACACCTTGCCCTCATGCTTAGCTGTCAAAGACCACGCTTCAGGGATACAGTCTAGCTTTCCCACGTGCCCAAATGCGGACAGGTCCCAGAGGCCTCAGGCTGGAGAGATATGAGGCTGTGAGGAAGTTGGCTGACCTCAGTGGGCACCATCTGATGCCTGCACTTGGCTAGTTCTTTCTGGAGCTTAAAATGGGGACTGTTCTAAGCATGTTCTGACCTCATAATATGCATGAATTGTCTCGTGCAACCATCACCAAACAACTCCAGGATTCAGATGCTTTTATGATCTCCACTGTCCACATTAGGAAATCAAGGTACAGAAAAGTTAAATACCTTGCTGAAATTCACACAGCTAGAAAATGCTAGAAGCTGTGTTTGAACCAGGTGGTTGGAAATGGAGCTCAAGCTCCTTGGCCTCATTTTAATCATCTACAAAGCCCTTTCCTCCCCAAGAGCTTATTTGACCCTCACAACTCTGTGAGAAGGTCAGGAAATATTCTCCCCAATTTACACTTAAGGCAGTGGGAAGCCAGAAATAGGTTATTGGAATTAGTAATCTTTGTTTTGTTGTTGTTGTTGTTTTTCTTTTATGATCTGAAATAAACTGACAGCAGAGCATGAATGGACATGTGGTAAAGAATGACTGAAGAGGGGAAGCCGGGATGGCTCAGTGGGTTAAGTGCTTGCTTTGAAGCCCTGGGGACCCAGGATCGAATCCCAGCCCTGGCCTGTGCGGACCCATATGCTGAACTGGGGTGTGCTTCCCGAATGCGGTGAGACTTCCAGTTCAGTTAAAAAAAAATTAAAATAAAGAATGACTGAAGAGAAAACAAGGCTTTTAAGCCTTGGATTACAGAAAGAAATGCCCTGAACTTTAAGTGGATTAAACACAAGCTTCATGGAGGGGAAGGAGCTGGGAACAGGCCAAGGGGAGGTAATCCTGAGCATAGTGAGAATGAAAATCATTCCAGCCCACCAGCCATCAGGTCTAAGGAAGCTAGATGATAAACAGTGAAAGAAATCATCCACAATATTCCCACCTTCCAGAAATATTAGCTCCTGTTTCATGTCATTGTTTAAGAATCCTGCTGTTAAATTTATCTCTATTTACCTGTCCTTTATTAGTTTAGATAACAAGGCTAGAGATTGTGTCTAAACCACCAAAGTGAAGCTCCTATTGCACAACAGAATTTTTATCTCCACAGTGAAGTTTATACAAATACTTTTAGGATTTGCTTACATTGAACTAAAACAGTATTAATTAACTTCTGAGCTTGTTGCTTGCTTTTGGATCACATTATTCCACAATATTGTGTATTCAAAGGAACTTCACAAGAAACATGCATGTTCTGAGAAACTTACTTTTATGAAATGATCCCTCCTAAATGCACTGGACCTCCATCTAGTTAAAATTAAGAAAATAAAGAATTATTTTGCCATATGCTGCTGTCTACTCATTAATTTTGTTCAAGTCTGACTTGATAAGTATCAGAAAAGATATATATATATATTCTCTACTCATTTCAAAATGTTCTTAAAGTCAATATACATCAACTGCAAAGGAAATTCTTTTACCTACTGTAAATTACAGCATTAGCTTCAAATTTTATGTAATGTATCATAAAATTTATCTAAAAACATTCTCTTTAGATATAAACATTTTCATAAATTTCCATCTAAATCCTCTCTCAAATGCAAGTAATTTCCATGCATTAAGCCTTTCCTAACTTCCCTTTCCTGATCCAAACTTGCATTCTTCTTTGCTATGGAAATCTTTCAGTGACCTATAGCAATCAAATAAGTTTTTAGTATTTGGTCTGAAGTGATTAAAAAGAAAAAAATTGGGGGATTGCTCAGATTAAAATATTTGGCTATACCTCAAGAGGAAAAAAAAAGGTACCGTATTGTTTAACTTTTCTTTCTTTTTTTTTTTTTTTGGTTAAATTTATTGGGGTGACATTAATTGATATCAATTACATTGTTTCCAGGTGTACAATTCTACATTACATTGTCTATACATCATATTATGTGCTCACCACCCAGAATCAGCTCACTTTCAATCACCTTATGTTTGATTCCTCCTCCCTACTCCCCACCCCCATCTCCCCCACCCACCTCCCCCATTACCCTCAGGTAACCACTAAACTATTGACTGTGTCCATGAGTCTTTGTTTCTTTGTTAGTTTCAGTTTTCTTTTTTTTGTTTTCTTTTTTTTCTCTTCTTTTTTCTTTGTTTTTTATTATTTTATCTATACTCTTAGTCCTGGTTCTAACAATATTGTTTTTGTTTTTGTTTTTTTTATTGCTAGTGCTGGCATGAATGAAACATAGGATGATTCAGACAATGAGAATTTGAATGCTGGTGAAAAACTACAGAAAAATCCAGGTGAGTTGAAGAAAAAAGAGATCGGGGTTTGTGAGGAAAATGCAGTCAGAAAATGAAAAAGAGAAGTCCTATGAATACAAGAAAACAAACAGCAGGTTTGAACTCTCAAGCTTAAAGCCTGCTAAAGGCCAGTGACATATGACACCAGCATGGGAGAAGAACAGAGGGTGAAAAGTTTTCTAAGCTGACTGTTAAATAGATGTAACTCACTGACGAGTGTGCCCATGTGGGATTTTAATTACTGAGACATCTGTTTAGTGAAGTGTATTACTAAATAGGGATCAAATACAAAGATCAAATTACATGGGGAGGAGAATGGAGATGACATTCATGACTCAGAAAGGAGGGCTATCGGCCAGGGGAAAATCAATCCTGCCTTTACATCTCATCAACAGAGAAGCAATTATTTTGATGTGGAGCTGGTTAGCATCCTAGGTCATGAATGTAATTAAATAACCCTTGAGTGGCAGAAAACAGAATAAACCACTGTATTTAACTGTTAATAAGACATGCTGCAAATGAATGGTCTAAATTCCTCTTTTCCTTCCCTCTTGCCACATAGATTTGGGGTAGTTCCCTTAAAATTCTCAAGTCTCCTAATTCAGGCTTTTCTTCCCAGTGGCATCCAATAAACTTAGCTGAATAGATGGCTTGAACCATATGCAGGACTTTTCCCCACATTCTCACAATGAAATATTTGGGAAGATGGAGAAAGGGGGCATGGATTAAATCACCATTTGAGTTCCATCCTTGGGCTCAGTAGAAAGGCAGATAATTCAGAGAAATATCCTGGAATCAAAGTGAAGACCATGAGACCCTGTTGTTGGCAATTATTTAGCACCTAGGAAGGTAAAGAAAGGAAGCTGAGGGAGGGATATGCAAAACAAGTGGCTGGGGCAAGAACTGTAGGAGAGATTCCCAAGCAGAGAGGAGGGCAAAGAGAATGCATTCAGGTTTTGAAATGAATATTTCAAAGCCAATTTTACTCAGTGTGGCCCCTGGCAGACCTATGTTATGCTCAGTCAACAGTTGGCAGCCTCTGGTTCATAACTGATTCTCAGCAGAAAAATGATTGTTTTTTAGATCCTTCACCCCAGTTTTGCATTCAGCTTTCCCTCCCACATCTCACCACTTCCTTTGGCGACACCATCATTCTTCCAGCGTCCAACTTAGATACACTGGTTTCCTCTAAAATGCTTTCCTTTTTGCAAATAATGAAAAACAGCTAGAGAGAACTTAAGTAAAGGTAAATTTGCATGGAACCCAAGCCTTCCTCAGGGAGAGCTGGCTGAGAGCAGTTCCCAGAATCCCAGAGGCTGAAATCCACTAATTCTCTAAGGAGCTGCCATTAATGATTTAGCTACCAAATCGCAATCACTAGCTCTCTGTGTGAAGTCCATTATGCCCAGGAGAGTCTGATATGTGTGTGCGCATGCGCACACGCACACGCACACGCACACGCACACGCACACACACACACACACTGTATGTATTCCAGCTCATGCTATTTAACAAACTTTGAAAATCGTCCTATAGTGTGGGTCCATTCCTTTGAAACTGGTCCTTTTTGCTACCATTTTAAAGACCTAAGAAGAAAAACTACTTCAGGCACTGCTAACTTGCATTGAGTGAATGTGGCTGACATCACAGCCAGATTCCAATGCAGAGTATGAACAGACAAAGTTACAGAATCCTGACAGAGTAGGGCTGGAAAGGAGCCTATCTTGCTTGGGTGAGCTACACTTTCAAAATGTTCTGGCCAAAGTCTCAAAGGGTGCCAACAACCAGGCTGGCTTTTGAAACTCTGCAGCTGCATTCATTCATCCAGTCATTATTTATTGATTGCCTACTGAGTACCAGGCAACTACACTAAGTGATATGCTAGATATAAAGATGCATGGTTCCTGCCCTGACCTGTATCGCATGTGTGAGCAACAATGTAAGAGCTTCTGGGAATAATTTTTCACTCACAAATACTGTTTTTCTAACTCCTTCCTGCATCTCTTGGATAAAAAAATCCAAGGATCTTTTCTGAGCTCTGAGGTAATCTCATTGCTAATGAGGTAAGATTTCACTCCCTATATTGAGAGAATTAGGCTACATCAAATAAGAACTGAGATTACTTTGCAATTAATCACATCCCAGTGTCACTTATTTTTATGATGTTACTTGGAAGGTACACTGTTGGGTGAGTATGGAATTACTTTTTGAAAAATAATGTTTTTCCCCATCTGAGCCAAGTAGCTGAGTGCAAGTTAATTTGTTTTTAATTCTAGTCATTTCCCCCAACCCCAGGTGGGAGCGCTCTTTGGAAGACATTTACCAGCTAAGCTGCCAAAGGAAACTCAGGAGCTTCTGGTTAGCAAGAGCTGCTAAGGCCACAGGGAGTATACCCACGGCTATACGTGCCAAGTGTCTGGAACTTTGGTTTGGATTTAGATCTGAGAAAACTTGTTCTGTTTTTTGTTTTTTAATTAGTTTCACACGTACAGGAGAACATAATGCTTAGACATTTATAATCCTTATAGAGTGATAACCTCAACAGGTCTATTTTCCATTTGAATACCTTACATAGCTATTATAGTACCATTGAGTGTATTCCCTGTGCTGTCCTCTACATCCCTTGACAATATATATGTATTGGACATTCAACATTAATTTATGTTATTTTCAGGTATACAACACAGTGGGTAAGCATCTATATAATTTATGAAGTATCCCCCACCTCAACCCCGATGGGTCCAGTGTCCACCCGCCACCATGATAGCTTTTTCAACATTATTACTTACATGCCCCATACTGAACCTCACATCACAGTAACCACTATGTGTCAACCAATTTGCATTTCTCAATCCCATCACCCTTTCTACCCATCCCCTCACCCTCTCTCTCATCTGACTCCATCAGTTGGATTCTATTTCTATTTTTTTTAAATATATTTTATTAAGAGGTGAGAAAGAAAGGAGGGTGGGGGGTGGGCAGAGCAGTCTCCACACTTGTATATCATTAGTTTCAACATGGTTTCATTCCACACAGGTACATGTGGAGCTGAGTGGGGCAGGAACCCAACTGGGGTCTCCCATATGGGAGGCGAGAATGAACCTTTGCTGCCGAGCCATCCCAGTGGTTACTAGTTGTGCTGCAGTTCAGCATAGAGGGTTGCCCTGGCTGCGGCTGGGAATCCAACCCTGGACATCATGACTACAAGGCAAACGCTCAACCCCTGAGCTATCCCAGCATGCCCTCTATTTCGATTTTGACTGTTTATTCTGTTCTTTAGATTGTACACATAAGTGAGATTATATGGTATTTGTCTTTCTCAGTCTGACTTATTTTGCTTAGCATGACAATTTCTAGTTCTATCCATGTCGTTGCAAATGGTAAGATTTCATTCTTTTTTATGGCCAAGTAATACTCCATTGTGTAAATGTACCACAATTTCTTTATCTAATCATCTGTTGATGGACATTTAGGTTGTTTCCATATCTTGGCTATTGTGAATAATGCTGCAATAAACATAGGGGTGCACATATTTTTTTGAATTAGTGTTTTGGATTTCTTTGGAATGAAATTGCTAGATCATAAGAAATTTTCATTTTTAATTTTTTGAGGAACCTCCATACTGTTTTCCAAAGTGGTTGGACCAATTTTCAATCCCACCAACAATGCACAAGGGTTCCCTTTTCTCCACATCCTCACCAACACTTATTGGTTGATTTATTAATAGCCATTCTGGCAGGAGTGAGGTGATATCTCATAGTGGTTTCAATTTGCATTTCTCTGATGATTAGTGATGTTGAACATTTTTTCATGTTTATTGGCGATGTGTATGTCTCCTTTGGAGAAATGTCTGTTCAGGTCTCCTGACCATTTTTTAATTGGGTTGTTTATTTTTTTGGTGTTGAGTTGTAAGAGTTTCTTACAAATTTTGGATATTAACCCTTTATCAGATACCTCACAGGCAAATATCTTTTCCCATTCTGTAGGATGTCTTTTTGTTTTGTTGATGGTTTCTTTTGCTATAGAAACAAACAAAAATAAACAAAAAAACCCACACTTTTTAGTCTGATATAATCCATTCTGTTTATTTTTTCCTTGGTTTCCATTGCCTGAGGAGATGTATCATTAAAACTATTACTAAGAGTAATGTCTGAGAGGTTACTTCCTATATTTTCTTCTAGGAGTTTTATGGTTTCAGGTCTTATATTCAGTTCTTTAATTCATTTTGAGTTTATTTTTGTATATGGTGTAAGAAGGTAGTCCAATCTCAGCTTTTTGCATAAATCTGTCCAGTTTTTTCAGCACCATTTTTTGAATAGACTTGTCTTTACCCCAGTGTAAATTCTTGCTTCCTATGTCATAGATTAATTGGCCATATAGACATGGATTTATTTCTGGGCTATCATTATGTTTCATTGATCTATGTATCTGTTTGTATGCCAATATTATGCTATTTTGTGGCCTTGTAGTATAATTTGATATCTGGTAGAATGATTCCTCCAACTTTGTTCTTTTTCAGGGTTGCTATGGCTATTCTGGATTTTTATGGTTCCATATAAATTTTAGGATTATTGGTTCTAGTTCAGGGACCCAATTCATAGAGAGCTATAAAGATGGTTAATAGAACTCACTATTCCTGGAAGCAGTCAAAAAAGGGTAGCAACTTATAGAAACAAATAAAAAATGGATGGCCAGAAAGCTAAGGGCAGCTATCCCAATAAAAACTCATAGTCACATCCCAAGTTTCTAGACCTAAGTCAATTTCCAAAACTCCCTGAGAATGGAGACTGGAAGACCTTCATTAATTCTATTCAGTAGTTATGTTCCATGTACTTCACGGGGTGTCTGGTCAGCTTATGACTAGAACTTCTCTTAGAACAGAGTTAGCTGGGGAGTTTTCTATCCCTACATAGGACATGCACTGTTAACATTCTCAGCTCTATGCGCCATTTGATATCTTCTTCCAGTTGGCCATGGCAGTTGTGGCATTTCCACTTTACTGAGTGTGGGCTGTTGATCTCTTCAAACTTCCAAGAGCCATTCTCATACCTGGGGTCCTTGCTCAGGTGATAAATCCTATATATTGGGAGAGTGTTCCCATTATCAATAAACACTCCCTAATCTAACTTTAGTCAATCTTCTTCACAATTGTACTACTAGTTTTTGAGCTGGATTTTTCCCTTTTGTGTGCAAAAATGCTACTGTAATGGTCCCTCAATAAGGACTACCCCAGCCTAGGTTCCAGGATGAAGAAAGGTGAATGGAGCCCCAGCAGAGTTGCTTTCCAAAGATCTGCCATCTTGCTATCATGATACAATATTCTTCTTAATTCAGTCTTAAAAATCGAGATTAAGGGAAAGCCGGGATGGCTCAGCGGGTTGAGCGCTCGCTTTGAGGCCACGAGGACCGAGGATCGAATCCCGGCTCCGGCCCAGGCAGGACCCACATGCTGAACTGGGGAGTTCCCACAGTTCAGTTCTCTAACTGTCTCTGTCTCTGTCTCTCTCTCTATCTGTCAAAAGTAAAATAGAAATAAATATGCACTGAAGATAAAATAATTACTCTCTATAAATATAAAAAGATATTAAAAAAAATCGAGATTAAGAGCCTATATGTATTATTCCAAAATGTGCTTTGCTTTTACATACATAAAATATGTCCCCTGATTTGCTCTTATGTTTGGTGTTTATAAATGCAAGAGTAATGGCTTAATTAGTATTTATACTAACTTAAATTGCAGATTTTATTGTAGAATATATTTTCTGTGGGGGAAAGAGGAAGTGAGAGAAGCTGTAAACCCAAATGTTTCCAGATTATGTAAAAAAATACTGATTCCTGTATAGAGATTATCTCTGACTCCTTGATTTAAAAAGAATTGCTTCCTACAGTAGCACTGTTTATCTGGCATTCTCTTCCAGCTCCCATTTACAAAAGTAAAAAGAGTAGCAAATACAATCTATTGGGCACTTATGTGCACAGTTGTGCAGGTTGTGTATTGCACAAGGGTCCCAGCGCATCTAAGGGGGTATGGTTCACATTGTAGACATTATTTGCATATTTATTAAGAAAATTTTCCAGCAGAGGGCAGTAAAGTCTTGCTTGAACAAAACCAGAATATTACAACGCTATCTGCCAAATGGAAGTAAAGTATCTTAAGGACTATATACCTTTTCCTCTTTACATAGAGACATCATATAGACTAGTGGTGGCACTGCTTACTACATGACAGAGCCCACACTCACTCACCCTTGCTTAATCCTCAGGATCCTAATTAAATGGGTGCTATTAATAGTAACTTGCCAAAGGCCACTGGGTCAAGGTATAATAAATAGCTTTGAGATTATAATGTGGGTCTCTAATTCCAGAGCCTTTCCTTTTCTGCACTAAGCGATGTTTCAGAAAACTATGGCCTGGTGAAATATGGAGATATATCAGAAAACTACAGATCAGAAAGCCTTGCTGCCCTGGCACCCAGTCTAGACTGCCACCTGTTCTACTGTGTGTTTCCCACAGTGCTGGATGCCACTGGGGGCTGAAGAGAGCAGGGCACATATCACTCATCCAAGAAAAATAGCATACTTGAGTTAGTAAAGAAAAAAATGGAAGAATGATGACATTGTCTTTGGCATTTTAATTACATTTGTATGATTTAAACTATATATGCTACAGATGTTCAAAAACCAGAGAACCCAATGTAGGTTACAATAATTCTCAAATAGTTGAAATTCTTTATATCAAAAATACATTGAATAAACACCATCAGTAATCCATACATGTTATAGTTTAGTATGAATATTAACAAGACTGCAATACCATTATACTAAAGACTGCATTAATTTTATCAACATGGGAAAGGCTTTTTAAAGTGAATAAATATCTATATCAAACCATTTTGGGCAAAATGACATCTTATTAGAATGATATTCTTGATCCAATGTTGTAAAACTGATAAGCTATAATAGCACTCAGTTTAAAATCTCTAATAACAAATACTAGTCAATCATTAATAAAAGGAGGCCATTTATAAGTATTTTATATTGATCTCTTAATTTATCATTAAAAGGATTTTTTGCCAAAACCCACTAAATTAAAAAAACAAAAAAGTGAGAACTATATCTTCTGTGAAACAAGCAAACTGCTATAACTTTTGCTTTTTATTTTAAAATAGCATGTATAGCATGAATACACTTTTCTAAAATTTTTTCTATCCGTACAAAGGCTCAGAGATGAATTTAGAATTATGTTAACTTGTTAATAACAATTATTTTCTGGGTTGTGAGATTGAGAGTGTTGTTTGTGACTTTATCCTTTCATATACCACCTAAATTTAAAAAAAGAAAAACTTACTGATTTTTATTAACACAATAAAACTCACCATGCTTTAAAGCAATTATCACTAAATATGTTTATAATTTTATGGCCTTTAGAAAAAAATTTTTATAGATAAATCACATTTTAAAAGTCCAAAGTCTCTTAAACAACTGGTAAATGGAATAATTACAGTTATTAAGGTGACCAGATTTTAACATTGCTAAAGCAGGACAACACTGACCTGGGGGGGGGGGGAGGGTTCTTGATTAAAAATTTGGTCTATATGGAGCAACAAAAATTTTCATAGAATGCAAAAATAGTATTGTACTATATTTTTTAAAATTTCAACATAAGTACAATTTACAAATATAATACATAAAAAATTATGTATTATTTTATTCTTTGGCATATTTCTCATTTGAGTGAATTTTTTTTAGTAGATTGCTGTCGTTGTTTAAACGGTCATGAAATTTTTCACAAGAATTTGTTAAAATATATTACACACATAAAATGGCTTTCAAAGTCTCAACACTTAATTGTGATTTTTCTGATGTCCACACTTTATTTACCGTAGAAAAAACGCGTTCAGTCGCAGCATTAGTTCCTGGTAAGGACAGCGCGTATTCCACAATTTTTAGTGCATTATTGTATGGAACATGGTTTGTTTCAAAATGATGAAATATTTCTAACCATTTGTTC
>PVKE010034372.1:0-17432 GCA_004027555.1 Craseonycteris thonglongyai
CATTGGTAAAGCCATCTGGTCCAGGCCTTTTGCCTTTGGGCAATTTTTGGATAATTGTTTCAAGTTCTATACTGTTGATTGGTCTATTGAGGTTATCCAAATCTTCTTGGTTCAGTTTAGGTAAACTATATGTTTCTAGAAATTTGTCCATTTCCTCTAGGTTGTCAAATTTGTTGGCATAGAGTCTTTCATAGTAATCCCTTATGATTGTTTGTATTTCTGCAGCATCAGTTGTAATCTCTCCCCTATTGTCCCATATTCTGGAAATATGAGATTTTTCTCTTTGTCCTTTGGTGAGCCTAGCCAGTGGTTTGTCAATTTTATTGATTTTTTCAAAGAACCAGCTCTTTGTGGCATTAATTTTATCTATTGTTTTTCTGTTCTGGATTTCATTAAGTTTTGCTTTAATTTTATTCATTATTTTCTTCTGCTGGCATTGGGGGACCTCTGTTCTTCTTTTTCTAGCTCTATAAGATGAATTGTGAGGGTTTTTACTTGTAGTTTTTCTTGTTTCTTGAGATAGGCTTGTAATGATATAAATTTCACTCTGAATACTGCTATGTCCCAGAAATTTTGGTATGTTGTGTCTTTTCTATTTCGTTCTTTTTTACAAATTTTATAATTTTTTGTTTTATTTCCTCTTTGACCCAGTCACTTTTTAATAGCATGTTGTTCAGTCTCCACACATACCGGTATGTGGTTCTCTCTGCACTTGATCTTTTGCAATTGATCTCTAGTTTCAAGGCTTTGTGGTCTGAGAATGCACTTGGTATGATTTGGATGCCCTTAAATATGGTGAGGTTGGATTTAAGTCCCAGGATATGGTCAATCCTTGAAAATGTTCCATGTGCACTAGAGTAAAATGTATAGCCCTGTGTTGCAGGATGTAATGACCTGTAAATGTAAATTATGTCCATTTCCTGTAATGTATCATTTAAAGCTGCAATTTCCTTACCGTCTTTATTTTCTGCTTGTGTGATCTCTCCAATGTTGGCAGGGCGGTCTTTAGATTTCCTACTATATTTGTATTTTTTTCAAATTTTTCTTTTAGAACTGTTAGTAGTTATAAATTTTTGTGCTTCCTGAGTGGGGGCATATATCTTGATGAGTGTCATGTTTTCTTAGTGTATTGTCCCTTTTATCAAAATGTAATGTCCATCTTTACGTCTTATTATATTTTTTTATCCTGATGTCTTTTTTTATCAGAAATCAGTATGGCTACTCTAGCTTTTCTCTGACTGCCATTTGCCTTGAGTATTATTTTCCATCCTTTTACCTTGAGTCTATGTTTGTCTCTGTGACTGGGGTGTGTCTCTTGTAGGCAGCATATGGTTAGATTTTGGTTTTTAATCCAGTCTGCAACCCTGTGCCTCTTTATTGGTGAATTCAGTCCATTTACATTCAGGGTGATGATTGATATATGAGGATATCCAGTATCCATTTTTTCTTTCCTTTTTATATTTTTGTTGTTTCAACTTTTCTGTATTTATTTTGATTTCTGGATTCAGGTTGAGTAGTCTCCTTCAGTATTTCCTGGAGTGCTGGTTTTGAGCTGGAGAATTCCCTCAGCTTCTGTATATCTGAAAAGGCCTTAATTCCTCCTTCATATCTAAAGGTTAATTTTGCTAAATAGTTAATTCTTGGCTGAAAGATTTTCAATTTTAATATTTTGAAGATTGGGCTCCACTCCCTCCTGGCCTGCAGAGTTTCTGCTGAGAAGTGTGGTGACAGCCTGATTGGTTTTTCTTTGAAAGTTATAGTTTGTCTTTCTCTGGCAGCCTTGAGGATTTTTTCTTTGTCTTTGGTTTTTGTCATCTTCACAACAATGTGCCTTGGAGATCTGCTAGGGTCTAGGTATTTAGGGCTCCTGCTTTCCTCTTGAATTTGAGATTCTATTTCTTTCCATAGGTTAGAAAAATTCTCATCCACTATTTGATTCAGTAGACTCTGAGAAGATTTCATCTTGCTTCCTTCTGGTACCTCCATTATTCTAATATTTTTCTTTCTGATGGAGTCAGAGAGTTCTTGTAGGGCTCTTTTATTTCTCCTGATTCTCATTTCCATTGGTCTGTATGTCTGTTTTTCTGCCAATACCAAGCTGTTTTGATGATTGATGCTTTGTAGTATACACTGAAGTCAGGGAGCATAACACTTCTGGCCTTTTTTTTGGTGGGGGGGCTATTGTTTTGGCAATTCAGGGCCTTTTGTGGTTTCATATGAAACTGATAGTTTTTAAATCTATTTCCTGAAAGAATGGCTATGGGATTTTGATGGTAATTGCATTAAATCTGTATATTGCTTTGGGTAATATGGCCATCTTAACTATGTTGATTCTTCCAGTCCATGAACATGGAATATCTTTCCATTTCTTTGTATCTTCTTCAATAACTTTTAATAGCGTATAACAGTTTTCCGTGTATAAATCTCTCAAGTTCATTGTTAAGTTTATTTCTAAGTATTTTATTTTGTTTTGATCACAAACGGTATTATTTTTCTCATTTCTTTTTCTGAAGTTTCATTGTTTGTGTATAAAAAAACCTGTGGATTTTTGTACATTGATTTTGTATCCTGCAACTTTACTGTATTCATTTACTATTTCTAACAGTTTTCTGGTAGTATTTGGGGTTTTCTATATAAAGGACCATATCACCTGAAAAAGTGACAGTTTAACTTCTTCGCTTCCAATTAGGTTGCCTTTTTTTTTTTTTCTGCCCAATGGCTCTGGATAGGACTTCCAGCACTATGTTGAATAGCAGTGGTGACAGGGAACATTCCTGTCTTGTTCCTGATTTTAGAAGAAAGGTTTCAGTTTTTCCCCATTCAGTATGACATTCTCTGAGGGTTTGTCATATATGGCCTTTATTATGTTGAGGTATTTTCCTTCCATACCCATTTTATTAAATGTTTTGATCATAAATGGATTTTATATCTTTTCAAATGATTTTCTGCATCAATTGATATAATCATATGGTTTTTATCTTTAATTTTGTTTATGTGGTTTATCACAATGATTGATTTGTGTGTGTTGAACAATCCCTGTGCCCCTGGGATGAACCCCACTTGATCGTGATGTATAACCTTTGTAATGCATTGTTGTATTCTGTTTGCTAGTATTTTGTTTAATATTTTTACATCGATGTTCAGAGATATTGGTCTATAGATTTCTTTTTTATGATTTCCTTGCCAGGCTTTGCGATGAAGGTAATGTGGGCCTCATAGAATGAGTTGGAAAGTACTGCCTCTTTTTCAATTTTTTGGAAAAGTTTAAGGAGGATAGGTGTTAGTTCCTCTTTGAATGCCTGGTAAAACTTGTTAGTGAGACCGTCTGGTCCTGGACTCTTTCTTTTGGAAAGTTTTAAATGATTGTTTCAATTTCCTTACTGTTGATTGATTTGTTTAGGTTATCCAGTTCTTCCTGATTCAGTCTAGGTAGACTATATGTTTCTAAAAAGTTGTCCATTTCTTCTAGATTGCAAAATTTGATGGCACATAGCCCTTCATAGTATTGTTGTATGATCCTTTGTATTTCTGTGATATCTGTTGTAATTTCCCCTCTTTCATTTCTAATGAGGATTATTTGTGTGTTTTCTCTTTTTCCCTTGGCGAGTCTAGCCAGAGGGTTGTCAGTTTTATTAATTTTTTCAAAGAATCAGCTCTCCGCTTTATTAATTTTTTTCTATTTTTTTTAGTCTATTTTATTTAGTTCTGCTTTATTTTTTAATATTTTCTTTCTTCTGCTGGCTTTGGGTGTTTTTTGTTTTTCTTTTTCTAGTTCTTGAAGATGTGATATTAGGTTGTTCACTTGTAATTTTTCTTGTTTTTTGAGAAAGGCCTGTAGTGATATAAATTTTCCTCTTATTAATGCTTTTGCTGCATCCCAGTAATTTTGGTATGTTGTGTTGTCATTGTCATTTGTTTCTATGTATTTTTTAATCTCTTCTTTTATTTCTTCTTTGATCCAGTCATTTTTTAATAACATGTTGTTTAATCTCCATGAATATATGGATCTTGCTATTTTCTTTTTATAGTTGATCTCTAATTTCAAAGCTTTGTGATTGGAGAATACACTTGGTATGATTTCGATCTTCTTAAATTTGCTGAGGCAAGTTTTGTGTCCCAGAATTTGGTCTATCCTTGAAAAAGTTTCACGTGCACTGGAAAAGCATGTATAATCCTGTGTTTTAGGATAAAGTGTCCTGTAAATATCAATTACATCCAGTTGCTGTAATGTATCATTTAAAGCTGATATTTCTTTATTTTTTATTTGGACGATCTGTCCATGGCTGTCAGTGATATGTTTAAGTCTTCTACTTTAATTGTATTTTTGTCCGATTCTCCTTTTAGATCTGTTAGTAGTTGCTTTGTAAATTTTGGTACTTCTTGGTTGGGGGCATATATGTTAATAAGTGTAATATCTTCTTGTTGCGTTGTCCCCTTTACCTTTATGAAATGTCCATTTTTGTCTCTTAGTATCTTTTTTATTCTGAAGTCTGTTTTGTCAGATATTAGTATGGCTACGCCTGCTTTTCTCTGCGTGCCATTTGCTTGGATCATTTTTTCCACACTTTCACCTTGAGTCTGTGTCCTTGTGGCTGACGTGTGTCTCTTGTAGAGAAATAAGATTGGTTTTTGTTCTTTGCTTTTAAATATTTATTTATTTATTTTTAATTGTTTTTTGACAGAGAGAGAGAGAGAGAGAGAGAGAGAGAGAGAGATACAGAGAGAGAGAACTGAACTGGGGGAGCTCCCAGTTCAGCACATGGTTCTACACGGCCCGGGGCCAGGATTCGATCCTCGGTCCCCAGCAATGCAAAGTGAGCACTTAACCCACTGAGCCATCCCAGCTTCCCCAAGGTTTTTGTTTTTTAATCCAGTTTGCTACTCTGTATCTTTTTATAGGTGAGTTCAGTCTATTAACATTTAGGGTGATGATTGACATATGAGGATTTCCTATAGCCATTTTATCTTTTGTTTTTTGGTAGTTTTTTGTTTGTTTGTTTGTTTGTTTGTTTGTTTTATTGCTTCTTTGCTTTTTTATTTCCATTGATTATTTTAGTTTGATGGTGTTTATGACTGTTTTATTCTGTATTTTGTCCTTTGTTTTTATGTTTCCCTGTTTTAAGTTCTTTTTCATTGGTTACCATGAACTTTATATAAAAGAGAGTTTCATATATGCAGTGGTCCCTTTTATTAAGGATGTTTCTTATCTCCATTCTCTTTGGAAACGTAAGTCTTTACTTCCTTCCTTTTTTATACTTTTGTTGTTCCAGTTTATCCCTATTTACTTTTACTTTTTCTTTTAGGTCTAATCACCTCCTTCAGTATTTCTTTAAATGCTAGCTTTGTGCTGGTTAATTCCTTCAGTTTTTGTATGCAAAGGTCTTTATTCCTCCTTCTTATTTAAAGGATAACTTTGCTGGGTACAGGATTCTTGGCTGGTAATTTTTCTACTTTAATAGTTTGAATACTTTGTTCTATTTCCTCTGGTTTATAGTTTCTTTTGAGAAATCTGATGATGGTCTGGTGGGCTTTTCTTTATAGGTTATGGTGTTCTTTGTTCTGACTGCCTTGAGAATTATTTCTCTGTCTTTGACCTTTGACATCTTCAGTATAATGTGCCTTGGAGAGGGTCTATGAAGATTCAAGTAGCTAGAGGTCCTGTTTCCTTCTTGGAGATGAGGTTCCAGTTCTGGCCATAGATTTGGAATGTTCTCATCTATTACTTTTCTGAGTAGATTCTCTGTGCTATCTTGTCCTCTGCTCCCTCTGAAATACCTATTATTCTTATATTATTATTTTTTTCTAAAGTCAGATAGTTCTTGTAGATATCTTTCATTTCTTTTAGCTTTTAGGTCTCTCTCTTATTTCTTATGTGACATTTCCAAATGTTTGTCTTAGATTTCACTAATTCTTTTCTTCATCTGGTCAGCTCTGCTTCATGTGCTTGCTATTTTATTTTTTATTTATTTTATTGTGTTGTTTATCTCCAGAATTTCTATTTGCATCTTTTTCATAGTTTCAATTTCCTTTCTGAGGTCATTTAGCTCCTGTGTACTCCACCAGTCTTCGCTGATCTCTTTGAATATTTTCGTAATTGCCACCTTAAATTATCTGTCACATAGCCCATATAATTCCATATCTTCATGTTTCTTCTCTGGAAATTTTTAAATTTTATTTCTGAGCTCCTTTGTTTGTAGGGGTATTCTTTGCTGCTCTAATGTTTTATTTTCTGGACACGACGACTTTTCCCTTGGTAGATGTGAAGGTATTTTTCTTTTACTTTCTAGCTGGTGTTAATGTCTTATAATATTTCTTATTTATTTTGTTTTCTCACAGTGAGAGACTTCCTAGGAGATGAACTTGTCTTTGACTCAGTTGCCCTGGTCTCTGTATGCCTCCTCTTTGGTAAAGTATGGTGGGTGATGGTATTTTATGCCTCTGAGATTCCACTGCTGTCAGAAGCTGTCACACCTAGATACCTCTGCTGGCTTCAGTGGGACAGGTGGGAGCAGGGCCAGTTCAGAAAGGTACAGGTCTGTTTGCTTCACAGGGTAATGGTGGCTTCCGTCTACTGGCTTCAGCAGAAAGAGTGGGGGCAGGATTTGTTGAGAAAGGCACAGGCCTGATTGCATTACAAGGTAATGGTGGTTTCACTCTGCTGTCTTCAGAGGAAAGAGTGAGGGCAGGGTTTGTTGGGAAAGGCGCAGGTCTGCTTGCATCACAGGGTAATGGTGGCTTCCCTGCAGCAGCTAACTGAAGGCCCACTATGGGCACAGCCTGCGGGGCAAGCTCTGGGAGACAGCAAGGATAAGCAGCCACGCTCTGTGTCCAAGGCTACTTGGAGCTCTCTTTGGGGCTTCACCTCACTGAGGACCACTCTGCAACTCAGTCACCAATACACTCCCAGCGTTGGTGTTCCAGCCACTGGAACACCCACCTCTGGCTCCAGCCGCCAGTCTCATGCTCCGCAGGCCCCTGGCTCTACCTGCCCGACCCAGGCACCGTCAACTGGATCTTCACTCCGGTCACCCGCACCCATCTCTGGCTGCTGCTGGCACCTTGCTCTGGCCTCCTGCCCTGCGTTCTGGCTGCCCTCACCACACCACAGCTGTTTCCCCTGCAATCCCACCAGGGCCTCTCGCCACCATCAGCCATGCCTGCTTCTCCATTCATCCCATGCTCTGGCTGTGTGCACCTCTGCCTCTGTCTATTCCAGGCTTCCAGCCCACCCAGAGTCATTCTGCACCTCGTCCCGCGTCCCCACGCTCCCACCTCAGTCAGTCTCTCCTCTGCTGGACTCAGGTCAGCCTCTGGATTGGTGACTGGGTGGGTCTCCAGGTCGCGCTCCATGGCGTGTCTCCACACTGTTCCCTTTCTTCCTCTCTCACTTGCTTGTGTTTCTCCAGCTTTAGGAATTTTCTGGGTTTCTCAGCCGAGTCTGTGGTCTACTTAGGGATTCTCTGGTTGGATTTTAGTTGTTTATTGTCTTTCCAGGGGAGGTTTCAGAGCTCCTCTCATGCCTCCATCTTGATGACGTCTTTCTGCTGTCCTTTCTTTTCAGATGTATTTCTTTGTTTTCCCTTTCTGGCAGCCTCTCTGTTTATAGGTATTTTGCTCCTTAACCTAACACTCATTTCTGTGGCTTTTTCTGGGTCTCTAATGTTCAGCAAAGGCTGGGTTGTGGAAAAATGTCTGGAAGGTGGTGGGGAAAGGTGACCAGTGCCTTTGGTTTCCCCCTGATGCTGAGAACAGTGTGCAGGCAGAGCTGGCTTACGCTTTCCTGTATTCAGTTTGTCCTAAGGTCTCTGCCATGTGTTTTGCAATCAGCTGCTTTAATACTAGTCACAAAGACAGGACTGCTGGTGGCCAGAGACAAACACCTGCAGCCTTTTCTCTCATTCTCTTTCCTGGCTGGTGAGAGGTTGTGCTGCCACTTCTCTCCAACCTCGTTGCTGCTCCTTCTTTGAGAACTGAAGTCAGGCTGTGCCTACTCATTACACCTGTGTCTGAACCTCGTGGTGTAAGAAAGAGGTCTTACTGTAGCATATCATAGCCCCAGCCTTTGGGCCTCGTTTTCTCTGTCCTGTGGACCCAGTGAGGTCCAGAGTGCTCACCCGCCACCTTCTTTCTCTTCCCTCCCCCAACCACAGTGTTCCAAGCAGGAATCCGCCCACACATCTCCATGCTTTTTGTTTTTCTTCTACAATTGCCCCCTTTTTGCACCTGCAAGTATTTTTGTGGAACAAGTGGGCCCTTTCGCTGTGTTTGTATGTTGTGTAGGAAATTCTCAATTGAATTATAGGTGTTCTATTTGTTATAATCTTCAGGGTGGTTTTTGCTGGTTCTCTCATGCCATCATTTTGTTGCCTCTCTCCACACTGAATTTCTTTAATAAACATGATGACTCTCACCTCACCAATATCTTAGCTCTGCCTCCATTGTAACATTTATCTTACCATAATATACAATAAATCAATGTGTCTGAAGTAGTTTTCTTACTCCTTGTAGTTGGGGTCAGATCTACTTAGTGATGATATGCCTAGCATTAAGGCCAAAATATGAAATACACAAGGTTTTCAATAATAATTAAATAAATAGAAACACTACAGCTACTGAACTCTTAACCATGCATTTTTCCATTTAAAACACACACACACACACACACACACACACACACACACACACCCCACATCATTTACCTAGCAAAATCTTTTTTTTTTAATCTCTCAATTGAATTTATTCACTTTCACAATGATTTTGGCCAATAGTATTTCTTATTTCTCCAAATTCTTACCATCCTTGTAAAATTAATTATAAGCTAAACAATATTTCTATTTATATGTTTATTTCTGAACAACTTCATTTAAAAAGGGAGCTGTGGAAAAATATTCTTTAAAAGTTTTTGTTTTTCCTGGTTCTTGAATCAATTTTTGACATATAGAGATACATACAAAATTTTATTTAAAATTAAAATAAGGTGTCTAGTTTATTTTTAATTGGTTAATTAATTGACTAATTGACTACAGAAATAACTTTCTGGTATTTGCCTCTCCAGTGCAACAAATGCCTGGGAACCATTATATTTTGGATTAAACCCACTGAAATTGTTTATTTATAGATTCGCTGAAACTCTATTCTCATTCAAGGCTAAGATTCTCATGTGTGTTATATTTCTAGGTAGCTTGCCATTTTCCAATCAGCCCCTGACACTCTGTTCTTTACTAGTAGGCTGTCTTCACAGTAATCTCTCAAGCAAAAAATTATGTCTACTAAAACAAACAGCAAATTTGAGAACTTATTTTTATTTTCAGTCCAGAGGCAGAAAATATATATTCAAAACAGTGGTAAAATAAGTATAAAAATTCCAATTATTTGGGGTTTGATATCAAAGTAAAAAAAAATTAACTGTATTTTTATGAGGGTAAGACTTGAATTGATAAACTAAATTTATAGATTTGTCCTTTTCCTATTTTTTGCATGGATAATTTTTGTCAATATTTAATTATGTAAGCTAGATAAGCTCATCATTGTTTTCATGAAATAAACACAGCTAGAAAGGTAAATTTTTTTTTTATATCTTTTTATATTTATAGAGAGTAATTATTTTATCTTCAGTGCATATTTATTTCTATTTTACTTTTGACAGATAGAGAGAGAGACAGAGACAGAGACAGCTAGAGAACCGAACTGTGGGAACTCCCAAGTTCAGCATGTGGGTCCTGCCTGGGCCGGAGCCGGGATTCGACCCTCGGTCCTCGTGGCCTCAAAGCGAGCGCTCAACCCGCTGAGCCGTCCCGGCTTTCCCCTAGAAAGGTAAATTTTTGACATGAGTTTAATATATGCTGATCACAATGACATTTCTATAAATGTTTTTTAAAAATCATTGATAATAATTTAAAAATATTTTATGAGTTACTTTTTGAATCAAATAAATAGTTGTTCAAATCATGAAAAAATATACTAATAAAGCAGAAAAAATTTAATCTGTGGAAAAGTAGATTGTTTCATGTTTTTATAACTGAAATCAGCAGCACGAATATCTTCATTTTTATTTTCATTTTATCATCATCATTCTTGCTATTAAAAGTATGGTTGCTGAACTAGAAACAGTAGTATTATTTGAAAGCTTTTTGAAAAGTATTAATTTTAGTTCTTACCTCAGTTTTCTGAATTCTAACAAAGTCTCAGGGTGATTAGTAGTATACTAAATTTTGAAAATACTTCATTGTCATCATTATCATCACCATCGTTCCTCACACTGGTACTTGAGAACTTCTGAATGCTTTTAACAGTGTTTTTTGTTTGCTTTTGCATTTACTATATTGTTAAATATATTCTAAGGAATAATAATTAATGTGCATTATTAATACTTATATGATAAAATGTCATCTTACTCATAAATGTCAAATTTATTTATTTATTTATTTATTTATTTTTATTTTTATATTTTTGCAAGTATAGATTATTCATCCTCTAGATTATTTCTCCAAACTAAGGTACATCAGAAATGGGGAGTGTGTTAAGATGTAAATATTGAACCAAAAGTTTTGAGATGGACCTGAGATTCTACTACTTGAGAATTTTATTCAATATTATAAACCTGGTATCAGTTGGGAGACTCGTTTCTCCAGTGCAGAATAGAGCTATTTCCAAGTTCTGTGTTAGCCTATAGTGTACATTGGCTGAATAATTAGCAGTGCATTAAATGAATCAGACTTGTTGAGAGGTAATCCATGTTGTTGAGTTCATGAATAAATTCTCTCTGCTACCTTGGTCACTTTATGATATAAGAATCACAGTGTGTGTGTGTGTGTTTGGCATTAGTGGTCCTACACACTCAAAGAATGAGAATGTGGACTACAAGAAAAGGTTAAACAGCAGAAGTTGTACTGAAAGAAAGGACAAAGATCTTTAATTAGAAGGGACACTTGAAAGTGGAATGCCCACAACTAACGCTAAAGCTACTTCTTGTATAGGTTATGTCTATGTATCTAGGTTCAGGTACCACGTGCCTACATATTAATCTTTGTCCTGGGCAATATGCTCTGTTGCTTAGGCTCAAAAGAGTTTGAAAAAAACTAGGCAACATTCCTCTAGGACATAAATCTGTTTCACCTGAGGGCTGCTACAACATAGAAACCCTGGTGTGGACTATCTCATACCAGTTCATACCCAGTTGCTTGACTACTTGTACATTGTATTCCTAGATATGATTGCTACAACTACCAAGGTCCCTCTAACTGCCTAGCCATTCATTAACTATCCTCACTCATTTATACATGAATTCATTGAGAAAGTACTACCATATCTGGAAAAAAATGGCTGACTGATTGCGTAATTAATGATAGCATCTTCTGCATAGAATAGAGTAATTTATAATTTAGTTTATAATCAAATATCTAATTCTGTAAATTTGGAAAGATTCATCTATGCATATTTTCCTCTGACCAACCTGCTACCTTTCCTCTAATTACTGAGTATTCAAATTCACAATCCTATGATAAAATTTTGAACCACTGTCCACAAATATATACTACATAGCTATATATCTATCCCTTTCTATAGTCATACAAAATAACAACCAAATATATTGCTTTAAATTCTGCTTACTGGGAGGATTCTCTTCACCATTCTATTTAAGGATCATAACTAAATTACTATAACTAATAACTATAGTACTCTGGCAGTCTATTTATGACTGGCACCAGAAGATTGGTAAAACCATCCATGTTAAGAAAATAATAGCCCACAAAGATTTTCACATGCTAATACATGGAATTTTGGAATATATTATTATGTTATGTGGCAAGAGAGAAGTAAATTTTCAGATAGAATTGTATTTGCTAATTAGCTACTTATGAGATGAGAAAATTATCTTAGATTATCCAGGTTGGCACAGTGTAATATTAATGAGTCCTTTTAAGAGAAAAAACAAGGTAGGAGTGTTTGAGTCAGAGATATTTAAAAAGACTGTGCAGCTCTTCTGGCTTTGAAGATGGCACAAAGGGTTTTGAGCCAAAGAATGTAGAATACGTCTAGCAACTAGAAAAGGCAAAGAAACTCCTTCTCCTAGATCCTCCAGCAGGAACACAACCCTGTTTATACCTTGATTTCTAGCCCAGTGAGAACCATCATGGACTTTTGACCTTGAAAAATATATGATAATATATTTGAGTTGATTTAAACCACCAAGCAATTATAAATGAATATAATACCTTTTGATTCTCTTTGTTAACTGATCATAGCAAACTTTCCATGAACATATAAGAATCATCTAAAGGAGAAATGGCAATGTGACCCAAATGCTTATGCCAAAAATATGACATACTTGCTCATGCAATTTCCTGGGTTTTGCCAGCTATTGAGCCTTATATCAAACATGCCACTTTCTCTTTAAGATTGGGCACTTCTATTTTCACTGAAATTTATGACTTTATGGGTTTATAAATATCCAGTTAATATAAATTAAATCAAAGTTTCTGAATACTTGGTATTTCATGGTTAATAATTAGTTTCTACCAACACCCAACAGCAAAATAAAAGCTGTTCTAAAGGAATAATATTTAATTGTGAAGAAAGAATACATTTACTTTAACACTCTGAAGCATTTTGCAGCAGTTCTTTTATTGAGAATTTGCAGAACTTCATGCAAAAATCTACCTGCTATTTTAGTAGAAAAAAAGAATGGCAGTAGCATTAGAGAAACCACAATACACTAATTTGATTTTTTTAAAGCCTACCATTTAAACCCAGTGTCATGAAATCTGAACAACAAGTTTAGTTTTTCTCATTCTTGAGAAAAAGCTGGGAATCAGGGCGTTAATTGGACAGGTAAAGGAGTCTCATAATAAATTTTATTCCTATACATCTATATACAGTATTATAGAGAGAAAGATTGTACAGGTTCCTTTACAAAGCTCATTACATAGTTTTTATTTTTGCTAAATTTGTTTACCATAATGACTTTTTTCTACATGATCACCAATACAATGAAATAGTTAAATATGGGACATGATACAACAACAATAAAAATGTAGCTACATAGACATGAAATGCTATTTGTTTATCTTTAAAAAATATCCATAGGCAAATTTTAGTTACCGGTTTTGAACTAACATTTGTGAAATGGAAAAAATATTATATTTCTGGTTTTCTAAACATTTCTCCAATTAAAATAACATTTTTTTTTAAGTTAGGTATTTTCTAAAACACAGCACATTTATTTCAGAAAGCTAATAAAAACACTTTACAGGAAATGAAGTGGAAAAAGAAAGTAAAATTTATGAGCTATTTAGATAAACTCCTAGGATGCATTTCAGAGTTCAAAAAAGGGTAAACAATGCTTTGATATCACCTGGTATGATTTTGAGTGCTAGGGTCATAATGATAAGTTATATATTATGAGCACATAAATATAATTTTAAAATTATATTTATAAAATTTTGTTTTGAACTTAGATTCTTCTTGTTTTATGCAGGTATTTAGTGACTATTGTGTGTTGTTTAATTTTAAATAAATGCCCTCAAAAGCAAGACCGCTCTTATTAAATGTTTGCCAAGGCAAAAAAAAAAAAAAAGAAATTGTCTTAATAAGTTATGAATTCTATTGATTATATATTATTTAATAATTAATAAGTGTGATATTTTTGTTTTGCAAGTATTTTATATTAATTATATTCATATCAAAAATTTTTATATTAATTACATTCATATCAAATTTTTCAAATAATTCTGTGCTTATTTACAAAGATTTAAACCAATATCTCACAAAGAAAAACATTTGTTTCACACCACAGAAATCTCTATTCTGAAGAAGCTATTTAGTTGACTTAGCTCAAATTATAATATAATAATGATTTGATTTTTTAGAAGTTTTAATAAACATGACTAAAAAATAAATTCTGCAAATTTGTAACTAAAAAGAGAAGATCAGTGAGTATCATTCAAATAAAGGTTTAGCTGACTACAACAGAGAAACACATTTTATGCAAGGAATTATTAATAGTTTAATGAGAGTGTAATATATAATTATAAAGAATGGTAGAATTTAATAGAAAATACAAAAAATATCAACTATAACTCTCTGGTTTAGGGAGAAGATATAATAGAGTGAAGTGGGTGATGTTAAATATAAAATATAGCCAGATGTGATTCACTACAACTTTCTTGCCTTTCTCACATGAGAGACTTTGACAAAAAATAATCTGTATGGATGATGGCGTGCTGGGTATAGAGAAATTACAGCTCCAACAAGCAAACAAGCTAGAGTTAAAGTTCCTTAAATTTAAGACATGCAGATAAGTATACAGTAGTGGAGAGATGCTTAATATCAAAGAAGAAATCAAAATGGCTGCTAAACATATAACAATATCTTCAACATTAATAATTATGGAAAAACAAAATGTAACCAATAGATACCACTTCTTTCATACCAGAAAGAATTAAAGAAAAATGGAATACAAAGTATTGGAGAAGTTTTGGATCACATAGAATGTTTATACATGGCTGTTTATGTGTATAAACACTTTATACACTGTAAATGTGTATAATCACTTTAGAAAACTTTGGCACTAAAGCTCATATACACACACTTCACACAGCAATTCCTTTCTTAGGAATATACTTGTATTAGTTTGCTAGGTAAAGCTGCCAAAAACAAAGTACCACAGATTAGGCCTAAGTGACAGAAAATTTTATTTTTTTCTCACAGTTCTACAGGCTAGGATTCCAAGATTGCCATTTTAGTAGAGTTGCTTTTTTCCCCAGAGCCCTGAGAAAAGATTGTGCCAGCCTCTCAGCTTGGCTTATAGATGGCCATCCTCTTCTTTTGCCTTCACTTTGTCTTTTCTCTGTTCATGTCAGTGTTCAAGTTTTATCATCTTATAAAGACACCAGTTATATTAAATTAGTACTCACCAATATGACTGACCCCATTTTAAGCTAATTACCTTTGCAAAGAGCCTGTCTCCAACTAGTCACATTCTGACATTGTATAAGTTAGGAAAGACTTCAACACGTAAATTTTGGGGGACTGAGAAAATAATTCATCCCATGAGTATACTCATCAGAAATGCAGATAGGGAAAGCTGCGATGGGTCAGTGGGTTAAGCGCTCGCTTTGAAGTCCCGAGGACCGAGGATCGAATCCCTGCTCCAGCCCAGGTGGACCCACATGCTGAACTGGGGTGTGCTTCCCAAATGCGGTGAGGCACCCAGTTCAGTTCAAAAAAAAGAAAAAGAAATGTTGAGAGACCATTAGATAGATACATAGTTGGATTATAGATAGATAGATGATAGATAGATAGATAGATACATACATACATAGTTGGATTATAGATAGATAGATGATAGATAGATAGATAGATAGATACATAGATAGATACATAGATAGATGAGAAACTCCTTACAATATTTATTTTGGTACTAGTCACATCTCCAAAATATAATTTACCCAAAATAAGCATAACAATGAGAATGAGTAAGTAAATTTTAACACATTTAGACTACAGACTATAGAATAAAAACATAAAGATAAATTTCAAACAGAAAGAGGAAACTGTAAAACAGTGCACATTGTATGATTTCATTATGTAAAATACAGCAATAGGAAAAAAATGTATAATGTTAGAAGTCAGGATAAAAATTACTCTTGGTGGTGAGAAGGTTGGGCAGAAATTGTGACTGGAGGGAGCTTGAGGGCACTTCTGAGGTGGTGCTAATATCCCTGTGTTTTGTTGTTTTAATCTGGATGTTCAGTTTGTGAAAAGTATGAGTATGTTAGGGTGTTTACTGAACATATTGTATACTATAATAAAAAAAAATGATACTAGGGATCCCTTGATTTCTCAGCAGGTTGAGTGCTTGCCTTGCAACCATGAGGTCTGGGGATTAAATCCTGGCTCCAGACCATTCCAACCTATATGCTGAACTGTGGTGCAACTGGTGACCTCCAGGATGGCCATGAAGGTTCTGGCCTCCCATGCAAGAGACCATGGTTCAGTTTCCACCCAGTGAGGCCCAACATCTACCTGTGTCAAATAAACTATGTCACAACTAAAGATGTACAACTATGGACACTGCCTGTGCCCTTCTTCTTTCTTCTCTCTCTCTCTCTCTCTCACCTCTCAAACAATAAAAAAAAATATTAGAAAATAACAATAAAAGTAAATAAAACCATCAGCTGATTGAAACTATTAACATTGGCTTTAATAAAAAGACACACTATTTTGTAACACTTTAGGGGAGACTAGGGTAATGATTCAACAAATATCCCCAAACTGAAATCTTTTTATTTTATGTATTTTTTATTGTTAAATTTTATGGGGTGACATTGTTTGGTAACAATTAGATAGTTTCCTGATGTACAATTCCACATCACATCACTCATGCATTGCACTATGTGCCCACCACCCAGAATCAGCTCCCCCTCTACCACCATATATTCGGTGCCCACTCTCACCTCCCTTCACAACTCTCCCTCCCCCCTCCTCCCCCCCTCTGGGTAACCACCAAACTATTGAATGTGTCCATAATGCTGGTGCCATATCCCACCTCCCCTCCCTCTCTCCTTCCCCCCTCCTCCCCTTCCCTCAGGCAATCACCAAGCTACTGAGTGTGTCCATAGGTCTCTGTGTCTTTGTTACTTTCAGTTTTATATTCCACCTATAAGTGAAGTCATATGTTTCCTGATTCTTTCAGTCTGACTTATTTTGCTTAATAAGATGGTCTCTAGGTCCATCCATGTTGTCAAAAATGACTGTATTTCATCATTTCTTAACGCTGAGTAGTTTTCCATTGTGTAAATGTACCACATCTTCTTCATCCAGTCATCTATCGAAGGGCATTTTTGGTTGTTTCCATGTTCTGGCCACTGTGAACAGTGCTGCGATGAACATGTGGGCACAAACATCTTTAAAGAGTAAGGTTTTCAGGTTTTTTGGGTAAATGCCCAGTAGAGAGATGGCTGGGTCATATGGTAATTCCATTCTTAATTTTTTGAGGAATCTCCATACAACCTTCCATAGTGGTTGTACCAGTTTACATTTCCACCAGCAGTGTATGAGGGTTCCTTTTTGTCCACAGGCTCTCCAGCACTTGTTATCCCTTGTCTTGTTGATTATCGCCATTCTAACAGGTGTAAGATGGTATCTCATTGTGGTTTTCATTTGCATCTTCCTAATGGCTAGTGAGGTGGAGCATTTTTTCATATATCTGTTGGCCATATGTATGTCTTCATGAGAGAAGTGTCTGTAAGGTCATCTGCCCATTTTTTAATTGGATTGCTTCATTTTTTCTTGTTGAGTTGTACAAGTTCTTTGTATATTTTTCATATTAACCCTTTATCAGAGGCATTGTTTGAAAATATTTTTTCCCAGTTGGTTGGTTGCCTCTTTGCTTTGTTGATGGTTTCCTTTGCAGCACAGAAGCTTTTTAG
>PVKE010034373.1:0-17428 GCA_004027555.1 Craseonycteris thonglongyai
TGTAATATAGTTAGTTTGTACTGTTTCCTCTGTTCAAGCAAAAGAGAGGTGATGGAGACCTAGTTATGTGTTTTCTTTCTTTTTTATTTTATTTTAAATATATTATTTATTTATTTATTTATTTTTGACAGAGAGAGTGAGAGAGAGAGAGAGATACAGAGACAGAGAGAGAACTGAACTGGGGGAGCTCCCAGTTCAGCATATGGGTCCGCACGGGCTGGGGCCGGGGCTGGGATTCGATCCCCGGTCCCTGGCACTGCAAAGTGAGCGCTTAACCCATTGAGCCATCCCAGCTTCCCCAGTGTGTGTTTTCACATAGAGCTTTACACAATAACCAGATAGACACATTAAAATTAGACTTTATTTAGCATATTTAAAGAAGAATATACCAAGGACAGATTACCAGCACCTATTTAAGAAACACAAACATTAGTTAATATTTAGTTAAGCCACAAACATCAATCTCCTTGTATTCCCCAAACAGGAGTCTGTTATTCCTGTTCAACAACAACAAAAATGTATTGTAACCATTTTAGAAAGGATCCGATTAAAGTCCACCAATATATGAAACCTTGTCCTTGGGCAGTCTCCGAGACTACTGATCATGAAACAGTATTGATTTATGAACCTGATTGGGGTGGGAAGGGGTTTCTTATCTTGCTGTGGGGACAAAGAAAAAGCCCACCCTTGTGCACCTGAAGGTAAGTTATGCCAATGGGAACTTGGCCCCAGGACTGTAGTTTGATAATCCTTTAAAAAGGCACTTTTAAATTAAAAATGCTTTTTTTAGAATAGGAAAGTGAAAAATTTAAATTCAAAATTTTAATATTAGAACTGTTTTTCTTCTATTGTTTTCAATCTCAAAGCAGCACAAAATTTGGTATTCAAGGCAGTTTTAGAAGTCATTTAATTATATATATATATATATACATATATATATATATATATAATTTTCTAGTTTTAATATTTTCATTCCTAAAATAGAATAAACTCATCTTATAGTTCTCTTCTCTTGTCTGATGCAAATGCCATTGATAATGATTGTAATTCTCAAACGCCTTGGCTGCGACCCCCAGAGGAGTCCCACTACCTCTTTATCTATTTACTGGTCCATGCTATATCTTATCTCTCAGGCAACCAACAAAACAATGGCAAAAACAAAACAAAACAAAACAGAACAGCCTTTTTCTAGTTTTTGATACTGCTGTAGGAAGGTAGGGGTGGTCACAATACAGAAATGCAAATCCTGGCAGTTTGCAGTCAGGTACTGTTTGGGTCTTGAGAGTACAGTATTATTTTCATCCTGCCAACAGGACTCCAATAGCCTACCCTGGGGTCTTAGCTCTTTAAGGGGGAAAGGATTGTCTTTTTTGATTTTGCATTTTATAGATTCAGTCAATGGAAAACAGGCATGCTGGTGCTAAGTGTTTTGTGGAGAACTGCCAGCAAGGACTTCAATCAAGGTGATTAGTTCACATTAATGACCAGTGGTACCAGAATAAGTTTCACCTGTCATACATTATAACAGGGATTTAAGATTTGAAAAGAACCACTTCCTGCCATCCCACCTTGGAGCCATCTTATGCATCTTGCAGTATATTTTAAACATAAAAATTTTAAGACAAATGCACTATGTTCTACTTCAGAAATTGACCAAAGTTTCACATAGAATTCTGCATGCATTTTATTAACTAACTTTACATGTGTGTACTGTTTTTGAAGGTGACACTGTCTATGAACACACACCGTCTAATATCTAGCACCTTATCGCAAAGAACACATATTTTTATATATAGTTACAACTTACATCTAGAAATTACTACAGAAAGGAATATATCACTGAAATCGACAAAATTACCAAACTTAACATTAAAGTTATAGCATAGATGAAGAGGGGGGAATTTCACTCAACTTTGAAGCACCTAACTAAAACCAATCTTGTTTATGTATATATTTTAAAACAAGAGTCAGCAATGAACCTTTAAACATAACATACTTCTTGTAAGTGTACAAATTACTGTAGTTTCCCCCTGATGTGTGTACTTTGAGATATGAGAGCTTTGGGAGGCATTGATGGGAACATTTGACTGCTATTGGCAACCTTCATCTACCTTGAGAATTCTTACCCTACTTAATGAAGAACAATGGACTTGCCAGTGGCCTGGCAATCAGTGGCCAAGTTCTGTGGATTTTAGCTTTTCTATTTCTTCCTTCTTGTGGCTTTTAGCAGAAAACTGCTATAAGCAAGCTGGGCATTTGCCATAGAGGAAGAGATTGTAAGTAACTTGACAGAATTTACGACAAGGGTTTCTCTTCTTTTAGAGTGTTATGCTGGGGTCTGCTGTTTGCAGCCCATTGCTTCTGTTTCCTCATGCCTAAGCTTGAAGAGGCTTTGAGGGGACCAAGAACACATGTCTGGCCCGTGGAAAATGAGAACGACAGAGATAAAGAGGAAGAGGGTTAAAAGCCATGACTGACCAGATTTTCCCTCCTTATCTCGGTAACTGGCTCACAGCAAACTGTTCCTTTAATCCTTTGTCTGTTCTAGAAGGAAAAGACATTTTGCTTAGAGAAGCCTGTCCTGACAGCATGGGGTCTGTCTTAAAGACGAATAAGACAAAAAAAGACATGAGCACAAAACACTTTGTTTTTCCCCCTCAAAATATGGGGGAGGGCAGTTATAAAATAAAAAACTACAGTCCCGTAGTTTAAACTGTTCCTTTCTTTATCTCAACAACCCAGATGCATGTTTCTCTTCCAGATGGTGTATTTCAGACATTGTAAAGGGCATTTTGGCATAGTCTAAGAAAACCTATTTTAATTTTGTAAATTATTCTTCAGATAATATGGAAAAAATCTTTTGAAGTAGCTTTACCTAGCTTAATTGGCTAACTATGTATAAAATAAGGCAATGTTAGGCACCTTCTAATTTTATAGGTAAAAGTATTTTAGTGTTTTTTTTTTTTCTGAAATAATTGGATAGTATCAACAGGATTGAATATGCATCCAAAGATGTGTTATGGTGAATGCTTTTTTGGTGAGAATTGAGGTGCCTACCTCCCCTCCTAAATTAGAAAATGGCACTTTTCCTTACTAGTTGAATTTGAAGTAGGTATCTTATCCGGTCATCTCTAAATTGGATTGGAGTTGCTGAAGGGACAGAAAGTACCTTTAAACGGCTGGTCACTCCTATTGTTTGCTTTTCTTTCCCTGTTTCCACAGACGCCAGGTCCCTATGAATCTGTCAGCTCTGGATTTGGAGGCAGTGAATGGGAGTGAGCACACAGAGCTTCTAGCAAGGAATATTTTGAAAACCAGCACAGTGGTGAGAGGTGGGAGGGGAGAGTGAGGCAGGTGACAGCAGTTGACATGATGGCAAAAGGTAGGCAGGGAGCTGGAAGTGCAGAGGACTTCCGAGCACTGGTATTTGTGGTGACCTAGAGAAGATGGACCCTTGCATCATAGAAGTCAGACGCCCACGGTGTGCTTCTTATTACGGCCTTCCCAAACTTGTTGAAATTGGTGTGCTAGTAAAAGCACCTGCGACTCCTTGGCAAACTAGATTCTCTAATATTCTAAAATAAGAAAATCATTAAATTGGAAATCACATCATTACAAAATCTGGTTTGTCTGGCCCCTGTACCTTAATGGGATTTTTATTGCACATATAAAGTGACCTTGGAAAAAGAATACATCCTTTAAAAACATTTAGGGAAAGCTATTGCACATGAAGATCTGTGAGGCTAATGATGACTTTTTTGTGTGCTTTCAGATTTTCAAACGACAAAACAGTGTGTGCAGTAAAACCTCATTATGTTGATAGTGTTTTATTCAAAGTAGCACAAGATTTGAAGCAGTTGCTATTGCCAAGTTAACTAGAGGCCCTATTGTTCGTTCATTAAGAAGAAAATGTCAGCAAAACAGAAGGCTCTTACTTCAAAGGTTCTCTTTTCCTGTCTCCTAGCTTCAAGAGGTTTTCACCTTTGAAAAATCCAATTTGCTATAAGAATGGACAATGACTAAAAGAGGAAAATGAAGAACTTTAGAAAAGGAAATTGGTGAGTCTTGGTGCCCAGGAAAATGTCGTGTGTGCTCTTAAATGAACTTACCACACTTGTACAGGTCTGGTTCCATTTTGGTTTGGAATTTTGGCAAGCAACGTTCTCTGATACACTTTGAAGGGGTTGAGCTTTAAAAATAAAATAAGACATTCATTTTAAACAAAATATGTGGAGACACTTATGTTTGAAATGCTGCTTCCTACCCAGGTAAGCACTTCTACTCAAAAGACAGGCTACAGCTACCTTGAATTCCTTTGACCATTCAGATCTTCAAGGCAGTACGCATCCCCTCATAGAAGGATTGGTCAGATAGGTCATTTCTTTACCAAGCTATCCTTTCAGGACAGGCAATACAAAAGTTTGACAATAAATTAGTAAAATAAATATATGACTATTCATTCACTTTATACATTTTGGTAGAAAAATAAATGATTTTGCAAGGGTAAACTTCAGTCCCCCACGGTCTGAATCACCACTAGTTCCAAATTAATGGAACTGGAGTTACTAAGATTTCCATGGACATATTGAGTTGACAGGTCAGCACAATATTACTTGGGTCTACCCCTTTCCTTTTCTAAATTCTGAACATGGCAATCCCAAATTCCCATGTGGATTTATTCACAGCCCAAATATGCTGCGGTTTACCTTTCCCCCCTTGAGAAGTTCATGTTCAAATCTGTGAGAAGGAAGAGATAAAGAAAACATAAACAAGCTTACCACTTATATAAATGAAGCTTGGGTTCTAATATAGACATGGCAGTCACACAAGAATGAGTTTACATTCTGAATATGTCCATCTTTATGGACAACCATCTGATTACTTTTCAACCAAATACTCCCTCTTCTCTCTCTATCCATATTAACATAGGATTTCTGCACAGTTGATTGACCATACAGTTATTTAACTTAATCTTCAGAAGGATCAAAAACACTGTTATGACCAATTTTTGGTTCCATGTTATTGGGTCAAGTCAATATGATGTGTGCCCTCAGAAATACACAGGGGATCCATAACCAAAGTGCTTTCAGGGTTTGGGATTTAAAAACTCTTCCTCTGTCTTGACCCTAGGGATAATCTAGATACTGTAAAGTTTTCCCCAAAGTGATATATTTCAATAGCACTAATTCAGATACGTCAGACCTGAATGCTTTGATTTTAGGATTGTGTGGAATAGATCAGATGCTTGCCAGGTAACGAGAAGCCATTCCTGTCTGTTATTTCTGACTCTCTTGTATTTCTCTCCTGCTTCTGAAGACAGCTTAAAGGTGGAAAAGACTCATGGGTGTGCCTGGAGACAGGAAAACATTTAACCTGCCTTACTTGCTCCCATGCGAAGATCATATTTCTTGTCTATGATCTCATGGACACTAAAGAGATTTCTAGTGGCCACATCACTCTTGATTGTGATTGTGAGTTTTATAGGACTTTGGCCACTTCTAGTTTAAATATTGTTGTTTTTTTTTAAATACTGTTTGACCAAAAAGGCCTATTTGGAATCACTCCCTGCTGCCCCTCTTCCCCATACAAGTGACTAGTAGAGGAGCTTTGCAGGATTATTCTGAGCATCCCAATTCAATCAAAAGGGAAAAATTATAAAATAGTGATATAATTTGTCCCATTATTATTCAAATAGGGGACAGAAATTAGTTTAGTGTCAATTCACAATTTTTCATTTGTGTGGATGACCTTGGTCCCAGCCCATGCACAAGCCCATGGTTTCATAGAAACAAGTCAACTGTTTAGCTCCATGAATGTGTAATTTTTCTATCTTCTCTCTTGGACTAACTTCTTATTTCAAACATGCCATATTATCCTCTTTCACTTTTCTGGATCCCTGTAGAAGATCTAGAAAACTTGGCATTTTAACTACATGATGCCTTTGTCTTAGTTTCCACAGTAGTGTTTGCCTCAGATTGTGGGTCTCATACGTTGATCAGTCAGTCAGGTTCTACTTCTTGGGTTCCACGAATTATTTGGTCCATTGCTTTTCTTTCAGTTGGGCATAGGCTGTAGCCTTTGCCCATGATTTTGACCTGCTGGCTGGAAAGTCCTTAAGTTCATAGGCATCATCCTTGTTTTTCCTCAGAGTCACAGCTGATATGTTGTAGTTCTGGGGAGATAGACAGAATACCAAGTACAGGTCCAAAATGGATAGTCCTTGTTTCTTTGAGAAATTTAGAGCCTCACAATTTTTTTGGGGTGGATTTTAGTCAGAGTGCTCAAGTCCATGCTTTAAGGGGCACACTTTTAAGAGAGGAGTCCAGTTCTTACCTCTTCCATATGTTTATCTATCTTGTGGTGAGAAGGATGTGTACAACACCTTTGCCTTTGAATGGTATGGGTTGACATTAATGGGATTGTGAGTGGTTCATTTAAATGAATGCTGTTTCTGTTTTTCGCATCATAGACAGTTCAAGGTTTGCCTTAGAACTCACTTCAAGGTGAATTGGCAAAATCATGGGAAAGGATGGTGTTGCTTTCAATTCCACCCTCTGTGCCAGCTTCGGTTCCGGGCAGGTCTGGGTGGCTGCCCTCTCTTGGGGGCTTTTCTTTGCAAAAGAACTTCTTCAGCATTTCCTGGATTTCCTTCTTGATGGTCTTGTGCATGTACCCATAGATGTAGGGGTGGATGCAGCATTGCAGGAAGAAAAGCCAGATGATTATGGTAATCACCCACTGGGGTACCTTGGTTTGGACATCCACCCATATAGCCAGGACAGCTAGAAAGCAGTAGGGCCCCAGGGACAGCACATAGGAGAAAATAATGAGGAAGATCACTTTAGCAGCTTTGTACTCATAGCACCTGGGCAGAGGAGGGTCATTGCTGTTTCGACGACTCGATTGGAGATTCGCTGTGATGTTCATTGCCTCGATGTCATCCTCATTGAACTTGATGTCATCCTCACCAAAGTCTATGTCATCTTTATCCAAGTCAATGTTGCATTGGTTGACCTCTACACAGCCCTTGCCTGCTTTCATGCTACTCTCAACTTTGCTGCTGCCTTTCTTACCCTCCGTGCTGCCATCACTGGCTGCTAAGCTGCTTTCTCTGGCTTTCTTACTGCCCCTGGCTTTCAAGCTACCCTCACTGTCCTCCAGGCTGCCTTCCTTGGCCTTGACCTCACTTGCATTCTGGCCGTGGAACCCTCTCTCACCCTGGAACTCATCCCTGTTCTGTTCCTCTTCGTTCTCATTCTCCACCCGGTCCTTGGCTCGAACCTCCAAGCTGTGGCTCTTGGCATTGTACAGAAGAGCATGCTGCCGCCGGGCTGCATTAAACACCACAGAGTAACAGGCAATCATGACAACCAGTGGAATGATGATGAACGACACCACGCTGAAAATGGTGTAGCTGGGACTGGACTCCCAGATCATGAAGCAGAGAGCATTGCGCTCGTCAAAGGCAGCCTGGCCCCAGCCATAGAGTGGGGGTGTGCTCTGCAGGATGGCCACCATCCAGGTGCCATAGAGGAGCATGTAACCCTTGCGTGGGGTCATCTTGGCCTGGTAGGAGAGAGGGTGGATGATGGACAGGTAGCGATCCACGGACACCACGATGATGGTGTTCACACTGGCAAAGGCGAACAGGTGAGTGAGGCTCACCAGGGCGGTACAGAAGTGGCTGTTGAGGGGCCAGAAGAGAGGAATGGAGGTGGCCACCACCCAGGGGGCCACGAGTGAAACCTGTAGCAGATCAGTGACAAGGAGGTTAAAGATGAAGCGGTGGGTTACCTGCAGCATATGTGGCTTGCGCTGTAACACGAGCGCCAGCACTATGTTGCCGACGAACGAGGCAGCCAGGAAGATGAGCAGCACGACAGAGCGGAAGATACCGTGGACCAGGCTGATGGGCATTTTGGAGAGGGGCATGCACGCGTGGCTGCTGTTGCTTTCGTGCGTCTTATTGGTGCAGGTGGACGTCATGGCGAGGGCGGACCAGCGTGAGATAAGGTGCAGGCTGGGAGCCGGCGCCAGCGGGCAGGGAAGGGGTGCGCGGATTGCACTCACTTCCTATGCTGGGGATGAAAGAAACACGTGGGCCGGGTTAGTCACCCTGTAGAGGGGGGCGCCGCTTCTTCCTCGCCAGGCAGCAGCCCTGCAGGGTCCCCTTCCCAAGGTCCCTGCATGTCCCCCACCCCTGTGTCCAGGCAGTTTCTCTGAATCCTTCTCTTATTTTTTGGGTCTCTCTGCTTCTTTCTCAGGTTCACTGAGTCCCACCCCCGTCTCTCGGGCTAGCTCCTGTATACTCTCTGTGTCCCTGCCTGTTTACATTTGCAGATTTCTCTTTTTCTGTCCAGTGTCTCTCACTAGCGCACTGCCCCCCTCCCCGTATTTGCTAGGGTGTGTCTATGTATCTCTATCTGCTAGGGTATGTGTATGTATCCCGCGATTTTTCTCCGACTTCCACCCCTGTTTCTCACTGCCATTTGCCTCTGTTCCTCAGTCTCTCACTAGTACTGTATGCGCTCTGTCAGTCTGTCACTGTTGTTCTCTTTCTTCCCTTTCTGTCTCTTGGTTATTCCCTTCTCTCCCTCCCACTCTCCGTCAGTTTCTGTCTCTCAGTTTCTCTGTGCGTCTCCTTCGCTAATGCACTTTCTCTGTAGCTGTCTATGCATGTCTCTGTTTCTCTTCACTTTTCTTCCTGTCTGGTCCCTGTCCCTCCCTCCATCTCTTTTTGATGTGTTCTTGTCTCTGTCTCTGTCACTGACTGTCGCTGAGTAGAGCGTGTGCTTCCCCATCTTTTTCTGATGCTGCCTTTTGTCTTTCCATGTCTCTTTCAGTCTAATTCCCTCACAATCTCTCTGGTTCCCTAACGCACCTATTCAGCATCACACGCTGTATGTGTGTCTGTCAGTTCCAGTGTCTCCCTCGGCTTCTCTGTGTGTCTCCTTCTATCTCTGGCTGTGCATGCTCTTCCTCGAATCCTCTTATCTCAGTCTCCCTATCTCAGCCTGCAGTTTCATTCTCCCCCGTGCGTGGAGTTCTCTCTTTAGCGCTGCCTACCTGCCTCTATCTGTTGCGTTCTGAAGACCTACTGCTTGTCCCTCTGATTATCTCTGTCTCTCCACTGCTCAGGTTATCTCTCTAGTGCTTGCACTTAGAGAGTCGATTTCTCTGTCTCTTCGTGGACTCTCGCTAAACACTTTCTGTACATGTTGAATTTGTGTGCATCTCCCTCTTTCTCCTCTCTCTCTCTTTCTCTCCATCTTTCACTGATGATCCCTTACCTCAGTTTTTCTCTGCCTGGATCTCTGCCTCCGATCTCTAGCTCTCTGTTGGCTTTATTTTGCCATGGAAACCAGCTGCCGCCTTGGCCACCACGCACTCTGGCAAATAAATCTCCTAGTTTCTCAACAGCGCAGCCACGGCTGGATGCAGGGAGGATGTCTATTGCGATCCCCTCCACCCCCGTTTGGCATCCTCCCTGCATTCTCCAGCATCCCAGCTAACCCAGGTGGCGGCTGTTGGGATGGGTGAGCTGGGGAGAGGAGAGGATGCAGGGGTGCCCAGTTGGTAGGGAGAGTCTGAGGGAGACTGTAAGAGAGAGCTTGAGAAGCTGACAGAGAAGCAAAGTGGGAGAAACAAAATGAGAGACAGAAAGAAACTAAGAGACAGAAACAAAATAAGAGCCACACGGAGACAGAAAAACGACTGAGGATGAAAAAGATATAGAGAAAATAAATGAGCAAATAAGAGACAAAGCAGGAGGGAGGGAAGGAGGGAGGGAGAGAGAAAGAGAGAAAGAGAGAATGACAGCCAGGGAGAGAGAGAGACTTGAGAGCCAAGGAGAGATGGGAACAGCAAAATTGAAAAAATAATTAAGAAAAGAGGATGAGATACAGAGAATGAGAGAAAGGACCAGGAACCAACAGCAGAATTGGTTGTGGTGGTGGTGGGTGGGTGGGTGAACGCACGAGAGAAAGTGCGAGGGAAAACTCGAGGGCGAGAGGTCGGCAGACAGGCAGCGAGAAGCGGCCGCACCGCTGCCGTCGGGCCGCGGCAGGCGGGGCGTCCCGGGCTCCTGAACGCAGGGTCCAGTGTGGCTCGGAAGCCGCGGCGCAGGGCGCCCAGCTAGCCGCTTACCTGTTGCTGCTGCTGGAGGCGTCGCGCCGCAGGAGCTGCGTGCTGGTCCCTCAGGACTAGCCGCCGTGCTCTACCGGGCTGCGTCTAGAGGCTCCGGCGTCTGTGAGCTCGTCCCGGGCCCGGGCACCAGGCTCCGGGCAGCGGAAGTGGCAGGAGCGGGGCGCGTCTACCCCCACGTCTGGCCAGCACACCGCGCTGCAAGCTCTGAGTGGTAGCGGGGGCGCTCGGCTTCTTAAGGCGACGCTGAGCCCTCACCTTGCGGCGCCTCCCTCCCTTCGGCCCCCGCCTGCGCCAGTGACGCAAGAAGCAACGGGCACTAGGAGGAGCTGGGCTGGAGGGTGGGGGCCACTACATCAGACCCCACTTAGCTGTTCTCGGCCAGCGTCCCTACCCTATGGGGTCCGAGCTCACTGAGACCTCACACACCGGGGATTGATCTCTAGTGCAAACCCTATGCCTTCCTAGCCCTCGGATTTTGGGCTGGGGCTCGGCCACAGCTTTGCACAGTTCTTCCAAAGAAAAGCAGAAATCAGGGCCTGGGCCTGAAGCCTCAGGTCTTGACCTTTGAAGACCCCTATCTCCTGGACTTGATACCACTGATTTCCCACAATTTTCTCTAACTCCCAGCAAGAGTTAAAATAGCAGTTCCTTTCCTGTACGTTATGAAAGCATTTAATCTAAGACAAGCCACTTAATTAACCACTGTATTATTTGAAGTATGCCTGCCTGTTTCTCTCTCCCCCCTAGGTATTGTGTTAAGCTGTTTGCACAGAGAATACTGCCAAATCTTTATCCTAATCTTGTGAGATGAGTACTGCTGTTATCTTCATTTTGTAGGGACAGAAGCAGAAGCCAACAGAGATTCCCTACTTGCCCATGTCCAAGTAGACGTTGCAACTGCTTTATTAACCAAGACTTTCTGGTCCTCCCAAACACGTTTTGGGTATTTGATCTGTATTACCCCCGGGCAGATGCCAGGGCACAAAGCTCCCTCATACCCCCAGGCAGAATGATGGATCAGGTTTAAAAAGGTGTCCCAGACCAGTGGTCATTTGCTTCTGGTTCTGGTTTCAAAGGGATGAGTATATGTTTTCTAGGAAGGAAAGAAGGGAAAGTGTGTTCTGCAAAAAAGAGATGCACAGGCAAAGAGGGCTGCAGGGGAGAGCTGGTTGCCAAAAGAGGCTGAAGCAGCGTGAGTGCCAGGAAGTGGCCTGAGAAAATGGGGTAGGAGCAGACCCTGACTAACTTTGAATGCCAGTCTGGGGATTTTGGACTTTATCCTGAGATCAATGGAGGGCCATTAAGGATTGGTTTTATTATCAATACTTTTAAACACATACAAGTATAATGATGATAATAAAATTAAAGCCCCATATTTTTACCATCCAACTTTAACAATGATAGATATCTAGCCATTATTATTTATTGATGGTATTTATGCAAGGCAATGTGATGAAATTTCTGTTTTTCCTGGGTCTTTCCTAGAAGTAGGACTGGAATGGGAGTGGGTGAGATGTTGAATAGAGAAAGACCAGAAAGGAGACTGCAGCAGGATACAAAGAGGGTCTGAGCAGGTCACACAGAAGGGGCTGAGCAGACACCTGCAGAGAGGACAATTTGACAGTGGAGAGGGGTAAGGGCAAGGAGGTGCTGGAGAAAGTGTAGGATGAGCACAACATCCTGAGTTTGTTGATAGGCTGGATGGAGACCCCTCCTCTCCCCTGCACTCCATGCCACCTGGAGAGGAAATAAGGCAGGTATATAATCAGACCCCCAGGATGCTCTTTGGATTTCAAGTCCTACATTTATTAAAAAACAAACAAACAAAAAAAAACATTATTATTCGAATTTTTTTTTCTAGGCTTCATTTTATGTTAAGGTTTAGTGGTGTAAGGGGGAAAGCCAGGATGGCTCAGTGGGTTAAGTACTAGATTTGCAGCCCCCGGGGACCAAGGATCGAATCCTGGCCCCGGCCCGTGCAGACCCATACGCTGAACTGGGGTGTACTTTCCATGTGGGAAGCCCCCAGTTTGGTTTTTGCCTCCCAGTTTAGCCCCTGGCTCAAGGGGGCATGGCTCCCGTGCAGGAGGCCCCCAGCCCAGTTCCTGCCCTATGCGGCCTTGCCCACCTGTGTAGAACAAAACCATGTTGAAAGCTGATGACATACAACTATGAAGACTGCTCTGGGCCCTCCCCCTTTCTCTGTCTCTCTCTTCCTCTGTCTCTCTATCTCTGTCAAAACAAACAAACAAACAAACAAACCAAAAAACAAACCAAAACATAGTCGGTTTTCCTGGAGACAGTTTTCATGATAATCACTCACAGTTATAAATCCCTAGCCTCACGCTAGCCATGGTGCAGGATCCTGAGTGACATGCACTGTCAAGCAGCAGTTTACTCAGACTTGATATTTTGGAATCACTTGGGAGGCAGTCAAGCTGTGAGAAGTGGCCAGAGACAAAGGCCAGTCTAGTGCATTCTTCCCTTTCCTCCTTTTCATTATAGTCTTGATAGTTTCCTGGACTGCCTGGGGTATAGCAGGAGATAAGGTGAGAACCTCTAGGTATGTGTTGGGGTGGGTACCTCAGAGTGGCAGGCTAATGAATTCTGCAACTGTACACTGATGCTAAGGGGGATGTTGGGGAGTGGAGAACCTGCAACCAAGGCCAGTCTGCCTGCAGAAGACAATAAGAAAGCCAAGGAAACACTGAAGAAGAAATGTAAACCACTTTTCTGTTCAGGGAGATGTCTGAGGGTTGTTAATCCTTAGATATCTATTTCTTCTTTTGCTCTCCATGTTTGAGCAGAGTTGGTGTCTTTTGATTTCAAAGGCATTCAAGTTTCAACATATCAACTGGAGGTATGTGGGGGACCAAGAGGAATGTGGATTTGGCTTCAGGCCCTGCAGGCTCTGATTCTAATGACCTTGGAGTAGCCCTCCAACTGGCAAGCCTCTATATTATGGGGACGTTTTTTTGGAATGGCATAGTATAGTTTTAGATGATGGTGCATGATGTAGTTCATTTCCCTATTTTTTGTAATTCTATAACAGTAGGGGTAATATGGTGGTGGTGGGGGGCAGTAAGAAACTACTAAAAAAGGTTCTAGGGCCTGATGATAATCACAAGCTACAGTACCATCCAGCAGTGTGCCATCCTGGTCTTCCTAGACTTGTTCACCTGGGAGTCTGCCATGATGGATATACCAACTGCCGGGTGAGGAAATTCAGCCAGGTATTGGTTCTAGTAACAATGGGGCACAAGAGCTCTTGAGTGCCTACCATGTACCAACCCTTATGTTTCCTTTATCCTATTGAATCTTTGAAGAAACTCTGCAAGTTAGAGATTAATGCAGTATTTTTAGAATCTAAGATGTCACATACCATTAAGAAAAGGAAAAGCTGCAAATTAAACTATCACACTACTGATAGAAATATTATTTTGATTTCAAATCAGGAAAAAATAAACCCCAGAATTTTTAGGATCAATGTATGACAATGTCATCTCTGTTCTTACCAAGAAGTTAAATAACTGACCCAAGTCACATAGGAAGTGTTGGAGCTGGAGGCAAAACCTGTTTTATCTGATTTCAACACTGGGGCATTTCCTATGCTACTTATTGGAAAGGTTAATATGGCAAGATAAAAAGGCTCCCAAAGACCCAGTCCACAAAAATTTTTGAATCAGGTGAATTGCTGGAATTGTGGGAAGATGAATGCAGTTGCAGTGATAAAGGTTTCTTTTTATACAATACAAGATTCCCATAGGTTGTGAAATGACTACATTAGTCAATCTAAATTCTAAATAATACACCCACCTAACTAGCAATTTCACAATAAGTCGATGAGGAAATATATGGTTTTATTCTGGAGTGCCTACCCATGGGAGTATTTCAAGTTGTTCAGTGTTATGAGCTGGTTTGGTATTCACTTTACATCAATCCTAAGGGTTGTTTACAAAATTCAAATGAAATTAAGTACCACCTGGGTATGAACCAGTAGGGCCCACTCTGTAGGCTTGGGAAGGACAGAAGGTTTAGATTCTAAGGCTTTGTATATACAAATAAAATGGTTTAAAAGAGAAAATTCAGCAGAAAAGAATTGTATGGGTTAAAAATGAAGAGCAGGAGAACTGATTTCTAGTCCCATTTCTGTGGTTAACTTGCTGCATGATACTGGGATGATCTCCTTCCTTCTCTGATCTTAGTTGTATTAGTCCAGCAAATGAGATAGGGGTAGTGTTAGGTAATCTTTGAGAATCCTGTCAATTGATGACTGTGGATTCTATGTACTTTCTATCTGGGTGATCTTAAAAATCCCTGAACTAATCCAACCAAAATATTTAAAAACTGAAAACTGGACTTCTACTTCTGGGCATGAAAGAGTAACAGGGAATGGATTTATGCTTCTACCTTAAGCAACTTAAAAAGTGGACAAACTATATGTGAAATAATGGTTGTCATATATGGAAAAACAGGAAGTACAGGACAGTGATCTTAAAGAAAATGGAAACAAATGAAGTGAGCCCTACAATTGCTCCAATTTACTACCTAGAGAACACAGGCTGGGTTTGGATGTCTGCCTAAGTTGAGGAGACAGAGTTCAAAATTCAGGGAACTGAGGGTAAATAGAATTTACAAGATAATTTACTAAAGAGAATCTTCTCAAAGGGAGTGCTCTAGAGATCTATAAAAGGTATCCCTCAAATCATTGAACACTGATCAGCACATGCATGAGAGCAAACTAATCAAGAATGACTTAAAGAGGAGTGGGTGAAGTGACTTCTAGAGCTCACATAGGGCTGGAAACACCTCAGTTTCCAAACAGCCATACAGAAGAACCTTCATAGTACACAGGGCATCAGACTGCGGACTCAGAAGAAGATTGCTTCAATAGTGGAGCCAAATTAACCTTAGTCTGAAGTTTGTTTTGGCCACACATATCAAGAAAGATCAAACTGTTTTCCGAGTATCTTTACTATAACTCAGAGCAAAAATACTTAAAGGAGTAAAAAAGTTTTAGCACACAAATAAAGTAAAAACTGCCAAATCTGAAATCCAGTAAAACATTAGAAAGCACACAAAACAGGAAAATATTACCCTTAATAAGAAGAAAAATAGAAATGGATACAGATGATAGTATTAGTAGACAAAGGCATTAAAATGGCTTTACAAATATACTTCATATGTTCAAGAAGGTAGAAGAAAGCATGGACATATTAACAAGAGACAGAAAATACAAAACATATTCAAATCCTACTTTGAAAACTAAGGAATTCGATGTCTGAGATTAAAATACACTGGAGGACATTATTAGTGTGTTAAGCGCTGCAGAAGAAAGTTTAGTGAACTTTGAGACATAGCAATAGAAACTTTCCAAAAGGAAACAGAGCGAAAGAAGATAAAAAAGCAACAGTGAGCTGTGGCACAACTTCAAATGGCCTGACATATATGTAATTTGAGTTCCAGAAGGAGTTAGGAATACAGAAATAACATTTAAAGAAATAATGACTGAAACTTTCCCAAAGGTACTGAAATTTATAAACCCACAGATCCAAGAACCTCCACAAAACTCAAGCACAAGAAATGTGAAGAAAATCATACCAAGGAACATCATAATGCTCATTGTTTCTCCCATAAATCCTTACCATATAGTTTATAAGGGTATTTGATAAAATATCACGTTCATACTTACTTTTGGAATGTAAAATAGAACAGCCCCATTGGAAAATAGTTTGACTGGTTAAAAACAGTTAAACATACGTCTACCATATAACTGTTTTCTACTCTGAAAAAAAGTATGAAAGCATTTGTCCATGCAAAGATATACAGGAATGTCTATAGTACCTTTATTTATAATAGATAAAAACTAAAAACATCTGTATATTTATTAACAAGTTTATTCACATATTAGAATACTATTCAGACAAAAAGAAAACAAATTGTTGATAATACATGACAAAATGAATTAATCTCAAAATAATTATTTTGGGCAAAAAGAACCAGAGTACTTACTGCATGATTCTTTTAAAATAAAATTTCAGAAATACCAATTAATCTAAAACAAGCTTGTCCATCCTGTGGCCTGTGGGCCACATGCAGCCCAGGACAGCTTTGATGTGGTCCAACACAAATTTGTAAACTTTCTTTCTTTATTTTTGCTCATTTACTTTTATTGTTAAATTATATTTTACATATACAATATTATTAATATATTGGTGTCAGATGTACAGTATAGTATGAGACATTCATATGACTTAAAAAAATCATTATTCTGACACATCTGTTTCCCATCTGACACCATATATAGCTATTACAATGTTACTTATTGTATGACCTATGTTACAATTTTTACCCCTGTGATTGTTTTGTGTCTATGAATTTGTACTTGATTTCTTCCCTCTTTTCACCCACCCCTCCCACCTTTCTCCACTCAGCTCAACAAATCTATTAGTAGTACTCATATTATGCCATCCATAGTTATTGCAACATTATTGACTATATTCCCATGTTATACTCTACACCCCCATAACTATTACTTTGTAAACACCAAACTAAACTTCCTGCAGCTGCAAGGCAAGCACTCAACCTGCTAAGCCATCCCAACATCCTCCATTGTTTTTTGATGATGACGATTGTTAATCATGTATACCAATGTCAAAACTTATCAAATTGTACTTTTCAGATACATGCACTTTAATTTACATGTATTATACATAAATAAAATTGCAAATGATAATGAGCCTGTGAGGAAATAAAACCAAAGCCAATGGTTTGTGTGTCTAAGATCCCACATCTAACATTAGAATACTGGCCTTTCCCTGAGGGAAATATCAGGCCACCCAGCACCCCTGTCTTGGTTCTCATTAGTCTACCCTTGTGCTCTACTAATCAATTTTCTTACCCCATCTTCCCTTTGTGATGGAAACACAATGGGAGATCTTCATAGATGCTTGTAGAATTGTGTCTATCTCCTCATGGCTGGGCTGACCATATTTTCTTGAGACAAAACAAGATGACAAAAACAGGACAGGGTTCTGTTATATTCCATAGTTATGAGAAAGTAAGGTGATAACAAAAGTTTTATTACATGAACATATTGAACAAACAAGTTTTCTTCAGTGAAAGAACTCATAAAAATTTAGGTAGACATAGAGGGGGACTGTATTTCACCATGTTTGTACTATGAATATTTCTCTGATGAAGTACTCTTATGCAGCAAATTTAAGTCTTTCAATACTTTATCATAAAACTTCTGATACTCTATGACGCAATTAAAAAAAAG
>PVKE010034374.1:0-17422 GCA_004027555.1 Craseonycteris thonglongyai
GACATTTTCTGCCACATTGACATTTTCTGTGGTGTCTGGTTCTGGGTGAGACCTCTTTCGTTTTGCTTTGTTTATGTTTGTCTTAGACAAAGGAAGCCCTTTAAGCTCTTTGTTTTAAACTATTTCTATTATTTTTTTCTTTTCTGCATTGTAGGAGCATCTCTCTTCAAGAAAATAAATACCTAATTGCTTTGATTTGGTTCAAGGTTAAAAATATGGTCATTGCAAAGATATATGCTGTTGCCTTTTGTTTGAAAAAAAAAAAAAGTGCATTAAAAACATATGTATCCCAGAAGAAAAATGAAGGGTCTCCCTGGTTTAAAAGATTTTAGGTATTTAGCTTCTTAAAAAAACACAATTATGTGAGCATTAAAACTGTGTTTACATATGCAATACATGCAATTTTGTTGAACTTGATTTTGATAGACAGGAAGGATAATAGAGGCCAAAACTCTCCTTTGCGATAAGGAAATGTTCATGTAACATTTCACCAGGGAGCATAATTGAAGGCTTCCTGACTCAGAATGTTCTTGCATTTGCAAGTTGGGTCTCGTGAGGAAATTGCTTGGTACACAATTGTTCTGGTTTACAAATCAGAGAATTATAGAATTTCAAGAATTGAAGGGACTCTTAGCTCATTTTAGCCTTCCCATGAAGTAAAGTTTACCTGTTTTGTGGATTTTGTTGTTGTTGTTGTTCCCTTAAAAAAAAAAAAAAAGACATTCTATCTATTACAATAGAGAAAAATGTCCTGTACGATCTCCCCTTGTCTAATGCCATTCTAGTCTTAGACTTGCCATCAAGTACCACAAGCAGGGTGCCTTCAAACAACAAAAACTTTTTTAAATTACGGTTCAGGAAGCCGAAAGTCCAAAGTCAAAAGTGTCAGGCTGGTCGGTTTCTGCTGGAGGTGCTGAGGAAGTATGTGTCCCATGTTCCTGTCCTGGCTTCAGGTGGCCGCCAGCTGTCCCCGAGGTTCCCTGCCTTGTAGACATACAACTTCCATCTCTGCCTCCGTCCTCATATGATTTTCTCCCCATGTGTGTTTTTACCCAAATTTTCCCCTTTTTATAAGGATACCTGTCATTGGATTAGGGTCCACCCTCATCTAGTGTCCACCCCTCTTAACTTAACAAACACTGCAAAGACACCATTGCCAAAGGAAGTCACACTCACAGATACTGGGATTAGAACACTAACTCACCATTTCAGGGGACACAACTTTACCTACACCAGCACCTCTATCACACTTTAGAAGTAGAAGAGTCCCTGTTTGAGTGGACCATCCAAGAAACGCTCTTTATGCATGAGTTCCACTATTGCAGGTCTTACAGAACTGGTCAGTGTCTTTGATTTCTCTAGAATATTGACTTGAAATGATTCAGCTGCAGATTGGCACATGAAAATCCTGTGCATCCTATGGCAATTTCATACCATTGACGTTACTTATAACAAGAAAGTTAGTGTTTTTTGGTTGTCTAGGTAGTTTGCCAGCATTAAGAAAATGAGTCAGGATGTATAATACTCAATTTTCTCAAGTTCATTTGAGGAAATTAAAGGCTGGTCCCAAGGGCAAGCATGGGAAACAAATGGGGATGCAGGAAGGGGGATAAAACCTGCCACTGAGGGTGAATTTCCTTTTGGACACATTACCCCCCTCAGGCATCTTATTTCTGCATCTAGTGACGTATGTGTTGACTTACCTGGATGAGGACTTCTGTCCCTGCTCAGCCAATGTACGCTTAGTACTCAGGGGAGCAGGGGTGTGAGTGTTCTCCATGCACACGTTAGGTCTGTGTCTGGACAACAGGACAAGGAGAAATGGGTGAGAGGATTCCATTGGTGTAAGGGCTGTGTCAACAAAGGACAGGGACAGGGGTTCCCTGTAAATGCCTCACTGAAGAAGGATGAAAAATTGCCCAGCAAGGCCTCTTAAGTGTCATGTGGGAATACTCATGATCAGACCTTGTGAAGTTGTCAAGAAACCACAACTTGCTTGCGAAGGAAAACATCTATGAATATTTCTACACTGTCAATGCAAACCTTCTGATGTGTGTTTGCTCCCGTGCCTGTGTCTGGGAACTGGGGTTGTCTCGGTGGGCTTTGCAGTGGAGAGATTTTTCCCAGGTGGTGTCTGGTGGGGAAGGTTGTGCCAAGGTAAGTGTTTCACTCTGGGCCTTTTGTACCAAGGACAAATCAAGTGCGGAGGCTACCCTTTGAAAGCCCTAAAATTATATGGGAAAGTTTGTGTGAATGTGCACTTTTGGGGGGATGAATGTGCACTTTTTGGGGGGTGAAGATTCTTAACTTTTAACTGATATTCAAAAGGCCTTCATGACGCAGAAAAAGTTAAGGGGATCTAATTTATGAGAATAGCAATCATCTCACCCCCTGACCACTCCTGTTTTTCTGACTTTGTCTCTTTCTAGTCTCCTTTGAGTTGATGGAATGAAGTGAACATTGTTTGACTCAGGACTTTCGCTCTACATAGAATATTTCCCTTCCCTCCCTACTGCCCTTCCACACACCCTCACTCCCCGTGAGCTCCTTCCCAGACTTCAAGTCATAGCTTCAACTTCATCTCTTGGTGACAGTAAGTACACAATGCACACACAGATGATGTCTAATAGAAGTGTACACTTGAAACCTGTATAATTTTCCTAACCAATGTCACTCCAACACATGTAATAAATAAATTAAAATTTATTTTTTCATCTCTTAGAATTTCCCATCTGATGTGCATCTTCTACTTCCCTATCATTTTCTGCTCAGCTTCCCATTTATTTCCTCTAAAACACATCAAAATGGGTACATAATTTATTAATTCTTTTTTTTTTAAGATTTATTTTATTGTTTTTGACAGAGACACAGAGAGACAGAGAGAAGGCAGAGGGCCCAGAGCAGTCTCCATAGTTGAACATCATCAGTTTTCCACATGGTGTGGTTACACACAGGTAGGTGGGGGCCGTGCAGAGCAGGAAATGGACTGGGGACCTCCTGTATGGGAGGCACATCCCCTCAAGCCAGAGGCTGAACCAGGGGTGAGAACGGAACTGGGGGCCTCTTACATGGGAAGCACACCCCAGTTCAGCATACGGTCCCCACAGGCTGGGCCAAGATTTGGTCCTTGGTCCCCAGGGCTGCAAAGCGAGTGCTTAACCCACTGAGCCATCCCAGCTTCTCCAATTTGTTAATTCTTAATCTATCTCCCCAGAAGCAAGGATCTTATCTACTTTATTTTCTTTCGAATACCAAGTGCCTACCAGATATAGTAGGTGTTCAGGAAATATTTGTTGAAGACAAAACATGTGGAGAATATACTCTAACATGCAGTAAGAACCAAAAGAGCACTGGATTTATGGAATCATGATCCTAAAAGACATTCCAAATGTTAATTTTTCCACTACATTAGCAATTGTTTGTGCTGATAAAATCAGTGACTGTGCCCATAATGAGAGCTTAATTTACCTTTGCCAAAGAAATGGAGTTTCTTAAAAGTTCCATTAAAAAAAATCCTGACATTAGCAGCCAGTGAAGCAAAGTGAAAATTAGAGAAATTTTTCCTCAATCTGATATAACTTGCAAAAAATGAAAGTACCGAAAGTATTTCTTGTTACCAGTGCCTACATTTCTGGGCATGTAGAAACATTACGTATTCTGTTACTTCATCATGTACAATAATCACAAACCTAATGCGTCCCAACCCACAGAAAAAGGGGTCATGAAAGATTGATGTCATCCCCAATTCATTGATAGGTCTTGATGATTAAGCCTTTCTGTATCTTCTTTTTTCTTTTTAAAGAGAGATCTACACTTACAAATGTGATTCCAACTTTCAACAGCAGTTCTAGTTTACTTTTAAATTTCTGCAGACAGTCAAATAGGACATGTAAATTTGTATCTTTGTACTTATCTGACTTCACTGAAAAGAAAAACAAAACAAAACAAAAAACTGTTAGCAGCCCCTTTCAGGAGAGCGTTAACTATGAAGGGTTTGACTGTTGGTTAAGGCCATTCTGAAACTCAGGACAGCTGTCACTGACGTAATTGCATTTCCTTTTAGGCAGCAGAAAGCTTGCTTCCTACAGATCATTGTTTCTTCATAGAGAAGTATCTTGTAATGCACATCAGAAAAAACTAAATTAAAGCTCAATTATCTAAGGAATATTTCACAAAAAGGCTTTTTTCCAGTTCATTTCTCCAGTTCATTGTTTTAAGAAATGTCCTAATTTTTCAGCTTAGATTATAGCTACTCATGTACATATAGATTTCTAGATCCAATAAAACATTATTTTAAAAGTAAGTTTTATATTTATTTATTCATGACCCAGTTTTCTAAAGACAACATAAGGAATTACATTAAAAATATTAAAAAATAATATACTTTTTCTAACATAACACCACATAATCATTGCAGAAAGTTTAAATATAAGAATAAACACAGTTTAAAAATAAAGCATGCTCTAATAAAATAGATGAACACCCTTTTGGTGAAATATTTTTATCCATTTCGAATTAGTCAAAACAAAATTTCCCAGTTTGTATAAATTTTCAAGTATGCATGTTTAAAACTACTTATTAATACTTGATTATTATATATAAATCAAATACAATTTTTCTTTAATAAGCTGTCTAAACTATTAAGGTAAGGAATAAAGCCAAGTGATGAAAATGAAAAGGGTAATTTATTCCTAAAAATATTAACCAAGGAAAAAAAATAAACCAACATAGTTGTCTTGGTAATGTCAACTTAATTACATTATGATTATCTTCAATCTCCATGGGAGCAAAGATTTTTGTTAGTTTTATTCACTGCTTAATATATGTACCCAAACTGGTACCTGACAGATATTAATACTTAAAAAAAAAAAATCATTTGTTGAATGAGTTAATCAGGAAAATATAATAAAACTATGGCTTTTATGGAGTTTAAAGCCTCCTTGGACAGAATAAATCTAAATAATAAAAATATGTTTATTCATTGCCTTTCATATTTGGAGCCTGTAGACATTTAATTGTAGTTTATGTATGAAGAGGCAGGGCTCTGAAGTGTTGGCTTGTTTAGTTTTTCTTGCTCTAATAGTCCAGCACAATTAAGAAGAGAACTGACCTGCACAAATGAGAAATCAGTCACAAAGCTCTATTTCTTAACTAAAGATATTTTAAGTTGAGACCTAGATTTAATGACTTACTAGGAAAGGCTTCTTTGAAGCAAGTTTAAAGAAACTCCATGGAGCACTTAATGTGTAATGTTACACTTGGACCTAATCGTTATAAACTCTGGGTTACATTTGCCAACTTAGTTTTTCCATCTAGTAGCCTCTGTGCTTATTTATTTTACATTTTCTGATTAGGTTGGAAGAAATCGTTTTTAATGGTATCTCCCCTGAGCTCAGCTTAAAATGAAGGGGAACCACGTGGAAAACGGCTTTTCAGAATTTGTTGAACCAAGTTCTCAGCGCTGTGGCTGAGTTTCCCAAAGTCTCATCTTCCGTGTGCCTATTAGTCAAGCCCAGTAGCCCATGTGCAGTTTCTCTGCTCATGCCTGCCTCTCCTCCTCCATCAGTACAGTTCTGGGAGCTTCCCTCTCAGTGCCAGCCCTGTCAGCAACTTGGAAGTCCCACATCAGCCTCCTGAAGGTCTGTCACTCCTATTGCAGTCTGCTGTCTTGAGCCAAAGCAGAAAAGTAACCTCCGGGCAGGAATCCTGACACCTACCTTGATTTTCTGCCACAGAGAATCATCGTCCTGCATTGCCTGTTCTGTTCGCTGCTGAAACAGGCCTCTCATGTATTTTGCCCAGTTTTATTGTTGTTTTAACAGCGTGAAAGGCAGCTGTACATGTACTAGTTGCTCTGTGAAGTTCAGAAGCAGATGTCTGATTTACTTTTTACTATGCTTTCTTCACCATATTCTCATTTTCTGTCCTGACTTTTGCTTGACCAAATACTTTATTTCATTCTTCCTCTTCTTCTCTCTCTCTCTTTTTTTTTAAAATTTTGATTAGACTAGTAGTCATTTTCAAAAAGCAATTATTTTTGACTAACATTTGAACCTTTAATTTTAGAGCAACTTCAGTTTTAAAGAGCATATATAAGGCTGCTTCCTCTGAGAAGTTGGCCATAAAAATTGAGACATAAATATTAGATAAGAAGCACCTTAGTTATCATCCTTTACTGCGCTATTATTTATATCTTGAAAACCTAAAGGAATCAACTGAAATTTATTGCATCTACTGAGGTAATTCATCAAGGAATCAACTGAAATTTATTGCACCTCCTAAGATAATTCAATGCATCAAGGACAGTAGACTCAGTGAAGCCAGGAGAGCCCAGAAAAGCACACAGAATGCTAATGACTCTGAAGAATGACTCAGAGGAGGATATAAGACAGCCCCCTGTTTGCCAAATGCACTGGAAAAAGGAACTTCTGAAGCAGGGAAGGCTAGCATTGGTTTAAACATCATTCATAAACATCTTCTTTAATGCAATGTTAATGTCTGAATATTATGATGTGCATATGTAACATCCTCAACAGTGATCATAATAGATAACAATTATTGAGTGCTTGCTATTATGAGGCTTTGTGCTATGCTTGAATTAAATCATTTAATCCTCAAAACTGACCTAGGAGGAAGATACTACTCTTTTCTCCATTTTACAGACGAGGAAATAGAGTTTTTGGAGAGATTAAGTAGTTTAGTCATGCTTACAATTCTAGTTAAGAGAAGTATCCAGTGGGGTTCACATTCAGGTACCTGATTTTCAGTCGTACATTCTTATGTGCTCTGAATAAGCCAAATGTATTGATTACCAATACATATACTAATACAGCCTGTATACAGCTCAGCCCCAGTGTTGACATCATTGCTTACAGAAGTGAGCCAGTGCACTGGAATTTTCGAATATATCCCCATGCTGTTAGTATTCGTGGTGTAACGAATAGAGGGAGAGAAGGTGAGCTAGGTTGCCTGCTTTCAGTCTGCTAAGACAATAGGAGTTCCTTCCTTCCAGTTCAAAAAATCAAGCAAGTCAAGACCATCTATCAACATGATATCCTGGGCATGTGAGGTCTGGAAAATAAATATCTTTTATACCAGGATTAAGGCCATCTAGATAACTAAAAACAAACAAACAATCTCTCTTACAAGATATTTTCAAAGTACGTAGTGTTTTATGAAGAAATTGCATGTTCAAATGTATGTGACAGGTGCATTAAAAGTCTTCTTTAACCTCCTGCCCTTAAGTATGGCCACATGACAACTTCCTTGAATAAATACTTAATGTGGAAAGTGGGGGTCCCTGATATACTTGGTAACTATTGTTACAGTTTTCTCATCTTTTCCTGGAATGTAAAATAGCATCCATCCTCAGAAGTCATTCTGAAAGCCTTCAGGAGATGAACACTCATTTTTCCAGGCACTGTTCCTATTGTTGAGTATTAGTCATAATTTCCTTCTCGTAATGACAAAAGTGATGTCTAGCTGTAAAGTAGAGGCCAGACGTGAATGCTAGTATCTTACAACTTGGAGAACAAATCTACTAATTAAAAGAAGTATTTTCTAGGAAACTGTTTTTCTTCTCTTCATTAAAGCAAAATAACTAATTTATTTAATTAATGATTATCCCCAAAGCTGTTCCCAGATAGTAGTGATATTGACCTTTAATTGGCTAATCCATACAAACTTGGTAAAACCTTAGTATAAAAATGATTTTTTTTTTAATGTTCACTATTGACACATTCCTCCCAGCTCGAAGAGCAATTGTAACAAATAAAAGAGATGGGAAATTAATCTAAGGCTGGGTGCTGCCAATCAGACCCTCACTACCCTGAAGTCTCTTGTGGGAAGGGGTGCTCCTCCATCCGTGTAGAAGAAAAGAGTTTAATAAAACTGTCTCCCCAGGTCTTATTTGTGAGAAAGCATTTATGAGGTTAAAAATTTTACTCCCTTAGTTATACTAAAAGGCATACGTAAAAAAAAATTAGTTTCAGGTATATAAAACAACATAATGATTAGACGTTTTTATCCCTCACAAAGCGATAACCCCATGAGTCTACTACACATCTGACATCGTACATACCGGTAGCTGTTATAATATCGTTGGCTATATTCCTTATGCTGTACTTTACATTCTATGGCTATATATATATATATATATATATATATATATATATATATATATATATATATGTGTGTGTGTGTGTGTGCATAGATAGGTAGGTAGATAGATATACACAGACACATATATTTAATTATAATTAACATAAAATATTATTTTATATTAGTTTCAGGCATACAGTGCAGTGGTTAGGTATTTATATGAGGCCTGTCCAGCAAGTATCCAGCCATGTAACCATTCTCATTATATTGACAATGGCTGGATGTTTTACGGACAGCCCTTGTATAGTCTATGAAGTTACCCACCACCCCGATAAGTCTAGTACCCACCTGGCACTATACATAGTCATTACCATATTACTGACTATATTCCCTACACTGTACTTCACATCCCCATGACGAATTTATAACTACCAATCAGTACTTCCTAATCCCTTCTTTACCTTTGTCATCCATTCCCCTGGCCCAACTCCCATCCTGCAACCATCAATTTGTTCCTTATATCCATGATTTTGTGAATATGCAAATATATAGATCCAAGGCTGGTGGGATCTCTCTGCTTCACTCTTTGTGTACAGCTTACCTCTATATCTATCTGTCTTTCTATTATCTATCTATCTGTCTAGCGATCTATCTATCTTCTTCTTGTGTATCTATCATTTATCTTATCTATCTATCATCTAGCTTATGTACGTGTGTATGTATGTATGTATGTCTATCTGTCTATCTATCTATCTATCTATCTATCTATCTATCTATCTATCTAATCACCTATCATCTGTCATCTACCTGATGAATTTCACCAAGGCGAGAGACGGGGAGAGAGAGAGAGAAATACACAAACCTTCCCATGTTTTCCCTCCTTTAGTGATGAAGTGAGGAAAGGGGAGTTCAAACCACTCTAGCTGTGCTCTTGGCTGCACTGAGAAGTCATTGCTCTCTTCTTGGGGACTGGAACTGCTACCCCAACTTTTTGACATGGACTCCCTGCACACATGCGGGACATCAGTTCATTGACTTGAATCCCACAGGTGGTGCTTATGCTCAATTAGGTCTCCTAGACCCCAGGGCTCCTACCACGTTCTTCTGAGGGGCTTACCTCTGTCCCTCATAGGGTGGCAGTGCCCCCTCAGTATCTTGGTTTCTGTTGAGTTGAGTTGTATCCTACACTTCAGCTCAATCCTGACACTGTCTACACGGACATGGCATCTGGTTCCACAGGGACAGAGCTCAGCCCCACAAGACTGCCTTCCTCCTGAGATGCCAGCCCCAAGCCCAGGTTGTCACCTGTGCTTCTGACCAACTGGCTATAAATCAGAGGTTCCTATGGCCCCCTCCTCAGGTTCGCTTAATTTACTAGAGCAACTCATGGACCCCAGGAAACCCATTTACTCACAGGATTACCGGTTTATTACAAAGGATGTTAAAGGATACGCATAACGAGCCAGCTGAAGAAGCACAGCGGACAGAGGACTGGGAGGGGGCGTTGGGCTTCCCCACAGCAGGCAGGCTACTGGCCCCGAATCACTAAGTTCACCAGCCCAGAAGCTGTCCTAAGCCCCTCTTTGTGTTTTTTTAGGGAGATGTGATTGATTAAATCGTTGTTCATTGGAGATTCTTTCAGCCTCTAACCCCCCTCTCTCCTACTCACAGATCAGGAGGTGGGATAATACAACCCAGGTGTGGTGGGAGGAGCTTGTCGTGAATAAGGAGACACCCACTTTACCTTAATGGCTTTGAGTGGATTTCAGGAACTGAGGATGCGACAAAATATAAGAAAAGATGCTCCCGTTGCTCTCATCACTCAGGAAATTTCAAAGATTTTAGGAGCAGTGAGCCAGGAACCTTGGATGAAGACCAAACATCTATGGAAAATAGATTTTAGCCATCTGAATGACCAAAGAGATATGTCAAAAGCCTAACTGCACACTGACTCAAACAAAGCAGAAAGGTGAGTTTATTGCAAGGGTTTCAACCAGCAAGCCAGGAAACGAAAGGCCACTAGAGCAACGAGTTTTAAATTGTGCACATACTAAGGGGGTATTTATGGGGCAAATGCTGCAGTTGTTTGGCTAGTTCAGCTGACTGGTTGCCTAGTGATCTTGTTTCTTATTTGGATCAGGGTCTCTGAATCAGGAGAACAAGGAAGTCCAGAGACGGCGTGAACAAACATGGCATTGAGGGTTTAGCTGACATCCTCTGCTGGATTCTGAGAAGAGCTGTCAATTCCCGCAACTTATGGTAGGTAAAGTGAACTTTGTTTTTCAACATTCTAAATTATCTTTCTTTATTTGGTTGGTTAACCCTTCTTTCCTCCCCTCCTGTGACCCAGCCTCCCCACTCCAAGAATATTAGCTCAAAAAAGCTGTGGCATTTTGCAGAGCCCGGCATGGTGACGATGCCCCAGTAGAATTTGCTGTATGAACGAGTTCTTCTCTTTCCACGTGGATGCGCCTTATCCTGTTTCTGTTGAACGGCTAACAGAGGGAGGCGGGAGGGAGGAGGGCGCTCTGGAGTGTGTACTCAGGGGCAGGGTCTGATGCCCTTCAGCGGATCTAGAGCTCCTGTCTTGGCTAAGGCGCACAAGCCTTCTGCTGGCTGGGGGTGGGGGACTGGGTTTGGGGAATTGCAGCCCCAGGACCCCCGAAGCCACTGTGCCCACCCACTCCTCCCAAGGCCAGGCTCTTCCAGCTCGTCTGCCTGCCCACAGACGCAGGAGGACAGGGCTTTAAAAGAGCCTGTGACTGATCTCCAAGCCGAAGACTTCATGGGCACAGTCTTCTAGGGGCTCCCCCTGGCGTTGGGAGCTTTGTGGGACCAGAGTGTGCAGAGTGGAGAGAGAGTTGGGGCCACAGTCCCGCTGCGGGGGTGGCAGGGTGCCTCTGGCCCAGGCAAGGTGTCCCTCACCCAGGGAGCTTCCTGAGTCAGCTTGGGCTGGCTTTCCCCATAGAACAAGATGTAGGTCCTCATTGGAGGAGTGACAGGTCCTAGGTTGGGACTGGGGTTTGATGTGGCACTGGGGAGAGCTGTCGATGATGATAGTGAACGTGAGGGGAGCTGTAAGGATGGGCTGCTGAGGAGGGGCTAGCCTCCCACCCATGTTGGGGCTGGCTCTGGCCCCCGGGGTCTTCTGTGGGGGCTGAAGCTGCTGCCCCCGTGCCTGGCCCAGCATGGCCAGGAGGAGCAGTTCTGGGCAGCCTCTTCCAGGATGTCACGTGTCGTTTTTCGTGAGTGCCCCCGTGTTGGCCAACTCCATTTTGTCCCCGATATAAGTGACTCCATTTTTCTGGTTCTGCGTGTATGTCTTATAAATCACAATATCACACCCAGCAAGGTGGTATGTCCTCATAACACGACCCTCTGCAATGCCTGAATTTGAGGGCTTGTGCGATTCATATTCTGCATAGGAATGTCTTAGTAATGGGACAGTGGGAATTCAGTGACTCGCGGTGTTGGTGTGGCGGTAGTTACTTGGGGTTCTGCCCAAAGAGTGCTTCTCAACGTACCGGTCACAGAAGTGCTGATCCTGATTGTTATAAGTTCTGTCTTCAAATATGAACTGTGTGTGCCCAGCATATGTTTCTGAAGTCAGTTTCTGAAAAACAAGATGCTGTATGGCATCTCATACCATCCTGGTTTGTATTTCTATGTCAAAGTAATACTCTGAAGGTGGAAGGATTATAAGTGAACTTTAAGTAACATTTCTTCATGTCATTTAAATCTCATTAGTAGTTTGTTTGTTTAAATCTCATTAGTAGCTAATTCATTTAATTAACTGTAATTTTCCAAGATGGTCTTTTGATAGCTCTGTAGTATAGAAATATGAAATTTCCCTTACGTATAATAACTAAATTGACTTCTTTCATCATTGACACATGATCTTTAGTGCAAGCTGGGTAGCTGATAAACTTCTTAAACAGTAGACTCATAAAAATAAAGATTAGAAAATGAGGCCTATGGGAAAAGATTAAAGGATGGTTCAGGAAAACTGAGAACCATTTCTGCTGATAATCTTAATTTTTTTGATAGTAAGATGATAATGTTGGTGGATTGTCGTTATTCATAAAGACTAGAATGAAGAGTGGATATAGTACTAATTGTAACATTTGAATAAGTCAGAAATTTTGGCCAGTTGAAAAATACTACGGATTGCTTTGAAAACAAAAGAAGTTTGAAATTATTCTTTCTAGATTAATACAGTAGCTTCTTGGCCTTTTGGCTAAAATCAAGTGTGGATTAATACAGTAATTTCTTCATTTGTTTGCTGTGTTCTGGGACAGGTTAACTAAAACACGTGGACAGATTTGAGAGCTTTAATAAAGTTGAGTCACCTGTTAAATATTAGAAATCTTCTGTCATTCCTAGAATGGCCTCTGGAGGTCAGTATAGAGGCATGGTGCCTGGTTAAGCTTCCTGTTTACTCTTGGCAGTCAAATTAATGCAAATGTTGCTACTTCTCCATCTAGTACCATTCATAAGCTCTAAATTTGTTTAGTCACAAAATGTAATTTAACTAACAAGCTAAATAATATGCAACATTCTCTGTTATTGGATATTTGAATATATATTTCATTGATACACTTAACTAAGAGTGTATAAATTTCTGTTACAGAAGTTAGGTCTCTAAGAACATTTAAAAAGTCTATTTAGAACTTGAAATACATAAGGGTTTGTAAAATAATATGTTTTAAGAATGAAGGTACCTCAACTTTAAAGTAATAGCATCATCTTAAGTTTTCTTACGTTCCTAAAATTTTAGATGGCAACCATTCTCTGAATTCAAAAGCTCTCCAAAAACTTTAAAAGTCACTTGGAACAAGACAGAATAATTTACCATTATTATTGTACTTCAGTGTTTTATCAACCCGCATTCAGAGAATGGCAGGCCAGGCAGCCAGAAAATATCATCCCCGCAGTTTCTCCTGAGTATCCTGAGTTCAGGATCCAACGACTAGAGCAGGCCAGCATCCAGTGAAGGGGAAAGTAGAGGAAGAGTTCAACTGAGAAACTTTTACCAATTTTTGGAGCTACTGTCTTTCCCATTCTCCAGTTAGTTACTGCTTTCTTACTTGTTTTTATTTACTATTAAACAATGTTGCCAGGTATTCTTGAATATTATGGGAACACATGAAAGGTCGTCTTATTTTTTTAACATGTAAATCAAATTGCTATGTTTATTTATAATATATACCATTGTCATTGTAGTACTTGAGCTGCTTCCAAATATTATCAGTAAAAAAGAGGATGCGCTGGTAATTCTGGGAATGCCTGGACTCTGAAGTTTCTCCCCCAATCCTACCTTCGCTGCCAAACTTCCTCCCTTAAGGCTCCAATGTCTTCTCTGTGAAACCTCAAATGCCATCACATGAACTTCACCTCTCCTTGCTGGAGTCTCCCACTGATCCTTGAATGCACATGTTAAAACGCACTCAGTGGCATGTTTTTTTAAGTTCTTTCAGGTTCCTGAAATTTACAGTTTTAAATAGCAGTAGGGTGCGAGTGTTGACCCATCAGAATGGAAACTGGCTTCAGTTAACACTGGTGTGGTGGGGCTAAATAAGAACCCTTGGAACTAGCCCATGAGCTCATTAAGGGTAGGATTCCTATTACTTTTGACTTAGTATTTTTATCAACTAGCATAGCATTTGGCATGCAATTGATTAATAAATGTTTATGAATGAATGAGTGAATGAATGAGATATCAAGAAAAGTTATGCAGTAATCCCAAGTTGAGTCCTGAAGTCTTAGCAGTGACTTCAGGATTGCCTGGGACAATTAAATCTTAGACAATTTTAGGCAAATGTGTTTTTCTCCATATGAATGATGCTAATAACACACTCCCCAGGACAGTGCACTGAATTGTCCGAGAGGCAAATTGTCCTGAGCCATCTGCTCTCTCCATAATTTCCTGCTGTATATTTGATGAACTGAATGGGTTCATTGGATTCAGGGGAGAAGGGATAGTAGACAAACCTGTTTTCCAAAGAAAACAAAGTCTAATGGTGCCACGTAAATGATAACCTGAAGTTAATTGTTTGAAAGATTAAAAGGAAAGCTTTGAAAACTGTTACTCCTCATAAGTTATTTTCGCATATGGTGGGATACGTACTAGATGAGACTCATTTTTCATTTAATGTTTATCTCATGTGGAAAAAGATTCTTTAGATACAGTTTGGTACTTTTTAAAATGAAGAAATACATATTCACTTTGCCTCAGGATAGTAATTTTTCACATGCTTTTTTTTTTCAATCTAACAGCTAAGACAGAGTATCTGCCAGCTGGGTCCTGACTATTTTTGCTGTAGGCAATTCCTTTATCTTGTTAGCTGGGATGATATCGTTCCTTTCTACCTTTTTCTAGCAGTTGGGACTTTCTGCTCAGCAGGGTGGTGTTTCCTTCTCTTCTATCCCAAGCAAATGCACATTCCTGCAAACACATGTGGAACTGAAGAGATTCAATTACTCATTTCAGACTTACTTGGGTGAATAAAGAAAGTTTGGGGCCAGTGCTTGTCAACTTGAGGTTAATTAGACCTACATAAAATAATTATTTACCTCTGATTCACATAATGCCTCTTAGTCATGAACCCACAACAAAGTTGAAAGGGGCATGAGTTGTGTGTCTCAGTGCAAATGAAAATGGAAAAAAGAAAAAAAGGTGGGGTATAGAAAGGTCACAATCAATAAACCGAAGGTCTCAATTTATGTGAGGAGACTGTGGTGGCTGGTAAATGCTGAAACTTCCGGCATACCTTTCTCTCATCGGAAATAGCACTGGGCTTACCTCGCTCACTAGGGAAGCATCATCTGGCTCCAAAACTGTACAATTTTTAGAAAGGCAACAGGACAAAGGTAATAGTAGCTGTTGAGTAAGCAAGTTATGAATTGAGTGTGTTCCTCCTGCCCCAAAGCTCCCTCTGGGCTTTGTCCCCATGAATGCCCTAGATGTGTGTACTAGTAAGGTGACCAGACGTCCTGCTTTTGGTGGGACAGTCCTGATTTTTAACAGTTTGTCCTGAGTCCCGCGGCGTTTTAAAAAAGTCCCGATTTTTGGAAAGAATGCACAACAAGCTAGGGAACGGCGGGAGATAGACCAAATTTTTAATCAAGAACCCCCCCCCCCCCCCCCGGTCAATAGTGTCCTGCTTTACCAATGTTAAAATTTGGTCACCTTAGACTGTGACAGCTGATAAGTGTCTTTGTCCCATAGAGTCCTAACTTTTCCAGAAATGGGAGCCCGGTAATAGCTTTTGAGTTACATCATTTGATTTACTGATTAAATTCAGGGTACTCTTTCCTTCTGAAAACGATGCCTGGCACATACTGTTCTAATTAACCAGACTACAGATTTGCTTTCTTAAGACATCAGTATAAGTATGTGGGTGATTTGTCCTCCCCAAAGTGAGACCAAGACAATAGAAATTTGTCCTAAGCATGCAGGTGAAGAGGATAAACATGGTGAAGCTTGGTCTCAGAAGGGAACCTTTGCTGTGGTCACAAAGGAAGTGCCACACAGATGAGAGATGCTTTTCAGGGCCTGAGTCTCAGAGTGTCTTGTTCGGGATGGGGTCATCCTGTAATCTCCATTGTGCAGATACTGAAGCCAGATCTCCACATGATTGTCAGGGCAAAATAAGTTCTGGAGAATGGAGGCACCCTGAAGGAACGTATTTATGTGCAAAGACACAAATTTGTTCATTTATAAACAAAAATGACTTAAGAAGTAGGCTAGAATCCCGCGGAGCTGGTCAAACCCTTGTTTCCTATTGGAAGTTTATTTACAAAACGAAATCAGTATTACAAGGCCATTTGGTGACTAAATTATATCATTACAGAGTGGGGAGTCACGCATTCCCTGGGATGAATATAAACATCGATAAAATTGAGGAGTACTGTCACACAGATGTGTGATAGGACTTTATTTCTGGAAAAGAACTAACTCGCCCCTTCAACAGTGATAAAGACACACTGGTGATTTTTTTGTTTTGTTTTAAGGTTTATTGTTTTAGAGAAGGTGAGAGAGAAAGACAGAGAGAGACAGAGAAAAGTGGGTAGAGCCCAGAGCAGTCTCCATCGTTGTACATCATCAGTTTTTTGACGTAGGTAGTTTCATTCCACACAGGTGGATGTGGGGCCACATGGGGGCATAACGTAACTGGGGACCTTCCTCATGGGAGGGGAGAACCTTTGCTGCCATCCTAGTGGTTACCAGTTGTGCTGCAGTTTAGCATGTAGGTTTGCATGGACCAGGGACAGGATTCGATCCCTGGGCCTCATGGTTGCAAAGCAAGTGCTCATGCTGTTGAGCTATCCCGGCATCCCCACACTGGTGAATTTTTACTATTGACTCTTCATGTGGAGAACGAATGACTTAGTCATCATAAACTTTAGTGCTTATGGTACTGCATTTTCTCATAAAAAGTAGCGTATTTTTCAAGATTATATTTTTCCCAACTCAATTCTATTTTAGAATGCTTTATTTTATAAGGCGCAAGGAGTCACTTGCTGAGATTTAGAAATATAGCTGTCTGAGCAACCTATTTACAGATCTTTTTATTGGACAGTTGTTAAGGAAATGTCAAAGTCAATGATGTTTATGCTGATTATAGTTAGCTTTTGTTTATAAGTATACCTGACTTTGAATCTGAAACCGTTATGCAAGTTCAGAGAAGTGAACAAGACAAGGGCAGGATAATCCTTGTTTTTACCCCTCAATATAATGACAATTTCAGGCAATAATGGAGGAAATTCAAAATATCAGCTATACCAGGCAAATAGCTTAACAACTAACTGTGGGTCTCAAGGATTTGTTGAAATTTTGATATATGTATTTTAATTAGCAACCCTAATTTGGTCTTTTTTTTCTTTTTCCATATTTTCTTCAAGATAGGATTTACCTACAAGACTCTTTTTTCTGTTTTATATGGGTGGAGGTATAGTGGAACCTCAAATATAATAAATTGTCAGGTTTCAATATTTATTAAGGGTCAGTAATTATTTATTTATATTTTTAAGATTTATTTTTATTGTTTTTGACACAGAGAGAGAGAGAGAGAGAGAAGAGGGAGGGCCCAGAACAGTCTCCATAGTTGCACATCACTGGTTTTTCCACAGTTTCATTCTACAAGTGGGCACAGGGCTGCACAGGGCAGGAACTGGGCCGGGGTCTCACCCTGGTGAGAACCAAACTGGGGGCACTCCCCAGTTCAGCATATGGGTCCACTCGGGCCATGGCCAGGATTCGATCCTCAGTCCCCAGAGCTGCAAAGTGAGCGCTTAACCCACTGAGCCATCCTGGCTTCCC
>PVKE010034375.1:0-17428 GCA_004027555.1 Craseonycteris thonglongyai
GAGAGAGAGAGAGAGAGAGAGAGAGAGAGAGAGAGAGAGAAGTGGGAGGGCCCAGAGAAGTCTTCAGAGTTGCACATTACATGCAACATGGTTTCATTCCGCACAGGTGGATGTGGGGTTGCATGGGGTGGGAACCAAACCTAGGGATCTCCTGCATGGAAGGCAAAAACCTGCCCTGCTGAGCCATCTCGGTGTTACCAGTTGGACCAGAATCAAACGCCGGACTTCATGATTGGGAGGCAAGTATTCAACCACTGAGCTACTCTGGCATCCCCTCCTATTTTCTTTCTGCCAAAATCCTTTCTGAGTCATATCTGATAAATAAAATGAGATTAACATATGGCAAATACCCCATTTTCCTTAAAAACAAGGAGCAAATATAAAGTATATATAGTAATGAGCTTTTTTCATGTGTGGCTCTTAAACTGGCTTAGAAGGCAATTAAAAAAGTTCCAAAAATATTTTGAGTAATGCTAGTATTGTTGAAGTAAGTGTATAGCTTCTAGGGTGACTAAAGTAGACTTATTTTATATTAGTATATAAAATAAATATCCTTATTTTAAAGCAAGGATGGATAATCAGGTCCTACACAATTTGGCCTCTGCTACCCTTCCTTTATCTTCCTTAGTCTTCTGCTATATCTCTCACTCTAGCCCAGCCACACTGGTCTTCTAGTAGTTTCTTGTATTCTAGTCAAGCTCTTATCTCGTGACCATTGTACTTGATGTTCCCTCTGCTTGGAATGTCTTGCCCAAGATTACCTGCAAGGCTTACCCGCCAACTTCCTTCGGGTCTTTACTCAAATATCTATCACCTTCTCAATGAGGTTTTTTTCTGCATCCTCTTCCCATCCCATACTGATATCCTACATATTGTCTCTTCACCCTCTCTATTTTCATGTGTGTGTGTCTGTGTAAAACTGTTCATTATGGAAATTTTCAAACATACACAAAAGTAGAGACAATATAAGAAATCCCATGTAGCCATCATCTATCTACCTTCAACAATTTTCAATATGACCCATCTTGTTTTTTCTATTCTCCTTTCCACTCCAAATTATTTTAAATAAAACATCCTAATATCATAATTTAATTCATAAATACATACATTATGTCTTTAAAAGGTCAGGAATACTTAAAAACTATAATACATTAACACACCTTTAAAAAATCAACAATTCCTTTGTATCAAATATCCAGTCAATGTCCTAATTTCCCCAAATTTTTGTAAGTGGCTTTTTACAGTTATTTGCTCTAAGGTCCATACTGCATTTCATAAATATGCCTCTTAAGTTTCTTTTAATGTATAGCCTTCTCTCCCTCTTCTATTTCTTTCTTTAAAAAGCCAGGTCATTGTCCTTAAAACATGAAATATTTTACTTATTTATTGCCTATGTCTTGTTATTAGAATGTAAACAACATAAGACAGGAATTTCAGTCTGTGTGATATCAGCACAACCTGACATGTAAAAGGCATCCAATAAATACTTATCTGAATGAACATTTGGCATTCATGCCAGAAGTCCACTGCCCACCCAATAGCAGAAATTGCTAATCACAACACTCTTTGCTGAGTATGACCTAGGACTCCCAGTTTTCTGAACATAACACTCCAGGCAACTACTATAAAACAATCAGATTTCGTACCCAAGGTGAAATCTATTTGCTATCTCTGTGTTAGCCTCCGTTAAAATAAGTGCACTTTAATTTCCAAAACAGATTCAATACACCTTCTATGTTGAAAATGAACTGAAGTTTAGGATAACTTACTGAGTGTCTTTCTTGTCAAATATGTTTAAATATTTCTTGGCTTACTTTTCAATTTAGAGGAAAAAGCAAATTATAGCCAAAATAATAATAATAACAGAAAAAGAAACTGAAGAAGATGGTGGGAAACTGAGGGTACTACCTATTTTTAGAATTAGCAACATCTGAAGAGATTCATTATGAAATAAAAAACAGCAGTAATATTTTGAAAAGTAAATTATATGTGTATTAAATTAAAAACTTTAAAAAATACATGAATGGTCAAGATTAACTGAGGAAATTTTGAATGTCAGAATTTTCCCATTTACAGACACCATTTACAAAAAAAAATATTGTTTTTCTGCAAACGGTATTTTGAGGTGTATGAAGGTATTGCGGGAGTGACACTAAGTAGAACCTTATTTCTCTGAAATAGCGTTTACTGTGGTAAAAACAAAATAAAAACTAAACTAAAACATATTGTACAGCATTAAAAAAATAATCAGGACTTCTTAAGACTCAGTTATAATTCATTTCACTTAAAACTACCTGATGAAGCTCTTTTCCTCCAACTTCATTTCCCAAGGAAGCTATGCTAATTGAAAGGGTCCAATCAGATGTTCTTCTTTCCATTACTTATTTCTATTTTTTTTTAAATCAGAAATTTGCTGACATTCACTCAAGAAATATTGTGCTTTTTCTTATTTCCAAATTCATCAAGCCACAAACAAAAACTATGTAGGGCCTACTATGTGTAATATGTTAGGCAATTATTTTTACCTTTGGAAGGAAAAATGATTAGAAGTGGTCTTTCAAGATAAAAAAAAAAAAGTTAGTGCTATAACTTGAAACTATATCTAGTTTTCAGTGTTCGTTATTTCATTTTGAGGTTCCACACATTAGTCTGGTGAAAACTTTTCTCTGGCAGAGGTCAAGCTGAAAGAAAAATACTGAACGCCCACTACTACAAAAGGAAAAAAAAATCTACAACAATCCAAATCCCTAGAAAGAATGATTTCAATTTACTTTCCCTGTGTGATCTATTTAGAGGGAATCTGAAAAGGATGGTAAGAAATCTATAAACAGAAAGTGCTAAATGGAATTCACTGCTTATAGACTTTAGCTAAAATTTTGTCCCTTATATAAATAATGTTGCTAGGACTTGTTAATATTGTACTCCTTAAAAATATCTTCATCAGGTGTCCTTCTTTCTGTTTTCTTCCTTCTTTCCACTGGCTCTTATCTTTGTTTCATATCCCTCAATTAAAAGACATAAATGTAACTTTTGGAATAACATGGTTTTTTCAAAGAAACTCCTAGAACGATCTCAGTGCCACCATATACTTGTCACTTCCAAGTTCCAATATATATATTTAATATGTATGTAATAAAATAATCCATATAAGCCTTTCTGATTTAATAAATACTAGAATAAGTCCATACTGATGTGCCATGGTAATATGTGGGTATGTGAGAATGTAAAGATAGTTTTCAGTTCTAAGACTTTTAGCTTAAAATCTTTATCAGCTACAGATGCTTCTGTCTGAAAACAATTTTCACTGAGTAGGACTATTGTAGTCCTTATTATATGTCCTACAGGACAACCACAAGGTATACTAGGGTTGTCTGGAAAAAATCCAACCATGAATGCCTCTATTTTTCATATTACATGGCTGGATACTTTCCGGACAGCCCTTGTATTCTGAAAGGACAGAACTCTTAATATACAAATGACATTTTGACAGCCTGAAAGGGATATAAAACAAAGTCAAATGGAAACACACTTAGGCTTCCCTTTGAACCTTGCCTCTGTACCTTTCCGCAGTATTAGAGACTCAGCTCCCTGCCCTGCACCTTTTAGTCATTTCCTTTAAGGAGGCCCAAAGAAGTCAGGAAACCTGCAATGTCAGCCTTCACCAATCAACACTAACTTCTGCCTTTGGAACTCCAGTGACTGAGCAAAAATACTGTAATAGTAGATTCCTTAAAGTAAAAAATTTGATTTGTAAATACTGCAGAAAAAGTTCAACATAACTAACTGTAAAATTACTGATATGACAATTTTAAGAAAAGCACAGGGGATGCTGGGATCGCTCAGGGGTTGAGCACTTGCCTTGCAATTGTGAGGTCTGGGGTTTGATTCCCTGAGCAGGGCTGTGCAAACCTATATGGTGAACTGTTGAAACTGGTAACAGATGGAATGTCTGGTGGTGAAGGTTCTTACCTCCCATGCAGGAGGGCCCCCAGTTTAGTTCCCACCTGTGTGGAATGAAACCATGTCACAATTAATGATGTACAATTATGGAGTCTGCTCTGGGCCCACCCCCTTCTCTCTCAAAAACCAATAAAATCTTAAAAAAAAAAAAAAAAAAAAAAAAAAAAAAAAAAAAAGCACAGATTCCACCCCTCCTCAAGAAAAAAATCTACCACTAAGACAACTTCCAGCTCATTTTTTTTCAAGTCAATAAATACTACTATTTTACATTACAGCACTTCTAAACACCAATAAAAACCTACCTCCTTATTAGATAAGGCATTATAACCACTTCACTACAAGCAACGTTCCATACATTTAACTGTTCTATTTTCCAATTGTTTTAAACTCAAGATCTCTATTACCAGTAACGTACTACAGCAAGGGAACTTGTTAGACCATTTGGGGGGAGTGGGGGAGGATATAAAAATAACAGATGTCTTACTTTCCTTTTCTGATGGAACCAACAGAATCTAAAATCTGGGGGCAACTATATAATACAAAATTAAATTCAAGAAAATTAAGACAAGTGAAAGTACACACTGTTACTACAGTTCTGATCATTATTCACCTCAGGAAATAACTAGTTAGAAATGATGCTTGATTTAAATTTTTGGTACCTTCCAGTCTGGTTCTACTACAAAACAAAAACAAACAAAAAAAACTTGTCCTTAGAGTTAAGTATTTTCTTTCAGAAGATACTGTTGGTATGAATAAAAAAACATAAGGAATTCATATGTTGTATCTGTACAATGAAGACAATGTTTTGAGAGATGTAAATCTGATCACTCAGAAAATATTTTGTTAGTTATAAAGAAAATATAAGCTGAAAGAACTGTAGAAACCGAACACTCTTAACAATGAAAAAATCTTACACTACTATGCAAATAATTTAAAAAACTTTAGTTTCTTAATCATAAAATACATATTTAATGTAGAAAAAGGCAAAGCCAATTTTGAAACAAAAGATCAGCTGCTATGAAAACAAAGTAACATTTTGCAGAGTTAAGTACATAGCCTTTGAACCAAAACAGATGACCTTTTCACACACTTAAAGCTTCAGTCCTTATTAGCACAACCAGCATCTATGAATAAAGTGCTCACTTAATTATTTGTTGATATACTGTTTGACGATTAAACGATGGGAAGGTTGCTGGTGCTGTTAAAACCAAGACACATTTCCTTGTGTTTAGTGATTAAAATCTGTAAACCTACATTGAAAAATCTCTGCCCTCCCACTCCCCGATCATTTCTCTCTTGCCTTGTTAGAGGCCTGCATATACGAAAATAAAAGTAGATGGTGAGGTGTGTTTATGATTTACAGTATTTTCCCCACTCGGAGCCTTTTTAAAGAGTCCTCTGCGGTTCTAAAATTCATACACTATATAAAAAGAGTTATTGTTTCAACTACCTAACAATTACCCAGGCTTTTTTTAGACTTCAGTTAACCTATAAGCAAAATAAGCATCTTTAACTTTTCCACGGGGCATTGGAGAACGAGTTCCTACTCATAAACGCTTTCAGGGCCTCTGATACCAGGCGCGGTTGGAGGATCAAGCGTATCCATCAATTAGAGAGCTCTTCCGGGCCTCAGTTTACCGACTTATGGAAACGGGCGTATTAACTTGTTTCGTAAAGGCCCCGGGCGTATAATTAATTAGTGTTTGAAAATGCTGAGATCCAGAGATGAAAGGAAATAAGAGAGACACTCAAGAGATGATGACACTAACCATAACAAGCAAAAGAATGACTAACTTCGAAGTCTGCGTTATATAAGGAAGGAGAAAGAAGTTATCAGATTCGCACAAACAAAAGAAAAGCCCACGGCCCCCTTTGTTTCTTTCATTTCTCTTCCTCTCTCCGCGTAGCTTCCCTCCGCAAGCAGGCGGCCGACACCGGGTGCTGAGGCAGGGTTTTGGCCGCCGCGCTCCCCGCTCGCAGCCTGAGGGGGAGGGCGCTCCGGCCCGGCTCCTGACAAAGGCGCTTCCTCCTGCGAGGGCGCGGGATGCAGGCGCCGCAAACTCCGCTCTCGGCCGCCTCCGGCACGGGGCCGCGCAGGCAGGCTGCGAGAGCCCGCCCGCCGCCCCGGGAAGCCGCCGAAGTTACGCGCCCGCTTGGCCCGCACCCCTCGCCATCCCCGCCGCGACCCGTCCCGCAGCGAGCCGCGACCACTCACCAGACAGCTGCTGGCGGTCGGAATCCCAGCACGGCTCCCACCCGGAGCCAAGGGGTGAAAGTGTGCGTGTGCGGAGCGCGCGAGCAGACAAGCGCGACGTTTCGCCGTCCTCTCCAGCCGGCCAAGACCGGCGAGGGAGGAAGTTGGCCGCCGAGCCGAACGCTGGGGAACAGCGGGTGGAGGGAGAGATGTGGGGCCCGCTTTGTGAAGCGCTACTGGAAGGCTCAACGCAGATCCGAGCGCGCGGCAAGGATGGTGCTGCTCGTAGAGGAGGCGGCGGCGGCGGCGCCCCCCGACGGTCCCTCCGCCTCACACCGCCTCTGGGTCACTGACACACTCTCGGAGGGAAAGGAGGGGACTAGCAGGGGGGCGGGGCCCGAGGGAGGAGACAGGGCAGAGCCACCGCGGGAGGCGGAGCTGCGGCGCCGAGTGGTCTCTTGGGAGTTGTAGTTCGCCCACTGAAGAAAAAAAGGGATATATTGTTGAGGATGCGTCCCGCTCGCTCTGCTCTACGCATGCTCGGGGGGCGAGGCTCGCCCCCCCCCCCCGTTACTATGGCCACTAACACACTAAGGAAGAGAACATGTTTAGTGCTGCTGCTGTCTGAACAAGGCCTTCTTGTATTACGGTGCTTTTATTAGGGATCCCGCCCTTCCTACTTCGCTCCACCCTCAATTTCTAGCCTCACCACCCACAAGTGCCTAATGAAATCTGACTTCCTCTATAGATATTTTTGTCTTCCTTGCTGTTTAATTTTATTCCACAAGTCCTGGATCACAAATACCCATTTCCTTCCCTTCTTTCAAGCGAAAACTTTCTGCCTTAAATTCATAGTGTTTGTTCGTTTACCTAAGACTTATAGAAATGTAGTTGCTTCTAGTAATTTAATAATTCAATTATAAAACTTAGAAACATCACTACCAGAATCCCATGGTTAATTTCTTCACTTAATTAGTCACATCTAACTTTAAGCCAGCAAAAGTATAGTTCAGGGTTAAGATCACTATATTTTACCTGATCAATGTAAAATAATCCTAATTATTTTAAGGCCTACAATCAAAAAAATATATACAAATTTCATAAAGTGTAAATTCAAAACCTAAGCGGAGAGATGAAAATTTTTAACTGAATACATGTGGGCAAACTTTTGTTTGGCAATAAGAAAAGTCTGAACCAAAGTCTGAGTATGCTGTTGGACTGGTCAGCTAAGTCTACACCCATACTGGGCACCCAGCTGTGAACAGGTGGTGAAAAGCAGGACATGGTACCAAAATTTCAAGAGTACTGACTAAAGGCCACCTATTCCAAGTTCTTTTGTTTTCCTTCTCTGCCTACTTAGAACCCATACCCTGGAAGAAAAAAAAGTAATGCTTAGAAATCAGAAACCCATTTAGAGCAGGAAAAGTCAAGGTTTTGAAATAGAGTTTCAAGATCAGAAATTCTTGCTTGTGGACCACATAATTATTCATTCAAAAAACTTTATTGAGTAAACCATGCCCCAGGCACTTTATTATGTCCCAGAAACAGAAATACAAGAATGTAAAAGAAGCGTCTCTTGTTTTCAAAGTGCTTACTGTACACAGGAGGTAAATAAACAGATTCAATATCAGAAACACTATAATAGGAAAATGCATCAGGTGCTTTGATACACAGCAACCTCAGACCCAGGCAAGGTCAGGAAATGTTTCAAAGAACATTTGAACTTGAGGATGACTAGGAGTTAATGTGTTTGTGTATTTTGGTGGAGGAGGGGAAGGACAGAAGTAGATGAGAGAATTGGGGGTAGAAGTGAATGGCAGCAAGAGTAAAGTACTACAGGCATGAGAGCAAAAAGTATTTTGGTTCAGCGCAGTTCAGCATTGCTGATAGTAGAATGAAGCTGGGGAGAGTTGCAAGAGGAGACAGAAAAGGTAGAGACAGCTTAGAATAATCGTGAAGAACCTAGTACTAGGAATGTGGACTCTTTTCTAGAAGCAATGGAAAGCCCTGCCATGATAGTAAGCAGATGAAATTTTGATAAAATATGCATCTTAGAAATACATTTCATGCATTTTAAAAAAGATGAGAGATTGAATGAAGGCACTGGGCAGTGGTAGGAAACAGAAATGAAGGTAATCAGACGCTATTGGAGTGATAGAATTAATAGAACCTAGTGAGTGGTTTGGGGGTATAGAGTGAAGGAAAGTTACCCATTTATGATACCTTTGGTTGCAAGCAGTATAAAACCCAATTCTAACTGGCTTAAACAAAAGGCCAATATTGACCTGTCTAGATAAAAAGACCAGTGAAAAAATGGACTACAGGGCCAAATGGTTGAATAGCTCAGTGCTGTCATTAAAGACATGCTTTGTTTTTGTTTCATTGCTTTTCTTTCCTTACTATTAACAACAAGTTGCCAACAGTTTCTGTGGCTGTAAGAGACAGGAACAGAGAATCATTTTTGGAAACTCTTCTAGAAAAAAGAGAAAAATTACTTGCCCGAAAGCCGTAGGAATTGCTTCGTGTGTCCACATAAACTAAAAATGGTGGCCAGAGGATGGCATGAGGCTAATTATCTTAGGAGAAAGGCATATGCCCTGTCCCTAGACCCAAAGAAGTCAGCTTCCCACAAAGCTGTGATGAGCAGGTGTGGATATCCCATTGAAAGTTAAGGTGATTACCCCAAAAAAAGAAGAATTGAAGCTGACAAGGAAGGTGGGGTGGGACTGCTATTTCCACTACAAGGAAAGGGAAGGATGACTCACAGATTTCTGGCTAACATGATTATGAGCTGGTGATGCCATTCATAGAGTTCAGGAACACAGGGGATTGAACAACTTTTGAGGGGGCATTTGATAAGTTCTCTTTGGCTATGTTTAGTTCTAGATGTTCCAGACATGGAGGTGGAAAGGTGGAGTGGGAAGTTATACATACAACTCTAGTGTTCTGAAGAGAGATCTAAACTGCAGATATAGATATAGCAATTGGAATATATCATCATTAGATGATAGTTGAAATTATGGGAATGGATCAGATCACCCAGAGAGTATGCACAGCAGAAAAGGAGGCGTAGATAACACCGCCCTGGGGGAACACTAGAACTTGAGAAGGTAGCAGGAAGATCATGAAAATGTCTGAGAACTAGCAAGAGAATTAGGACATACAAGAAGTAGGAAAATTTATTTATAATGAGGAGAAAAGTTAGTCAATGTAAAAAGAACCAGAAATGACAGAGATGGTAGAATTAGCAGTCAACAACATTAAAACAGTTATGATAAATATGTTTCATATGCTAAAAGAGAGAAATTACAGACATAAAAAGTGGTATTTCTGGAGATCAAAATCACAACTTCTGAAACAAAAACTTCACGGAAGGAGTTTAACACTCAGAAGCAGATTAGGCACTCAGAAGAAAAGATTAGTAAACTTGAAGGCATAGCAGCAGAAATCTAGTCAAAGCACATAAACAAAAGAACTGAAAACACTAAAACAAGAAAAGAAAAACAGAGCCTCAGTGATCTGTGGGATAATAGCAAGTATTCTAAAATATGTGTAACTAGAGTTCCATGTGAGAGAAGGGTGAAAGGGGGTGACAGAAAAATTATTTAAATACAGCTAAAAATACTTTCATATTTGATGAAAATTATAAACCCAGAGACTCAAGAAGCACAATGAGCCCTAAGTGCATACATTCATATACACTTACAAAAACCACTGCAAAAGACATCATCATTAAATTGCTGGAAACAAATGATAGAAGGAAGTATTAAAAGCAGCCAGTGAGGGGAAAAACAGATATACTATGTATATAGAGAAAGAAAGACAAAAATTCAGTAAACTAATCAGAACCTCTGTAAGTCAGAAGACAATTGAAAGGGCAGTTTTAAAGAGCTGAAAAAAGAACACCTGTCACATAGAATCCCATATTTAGAGAAAATGTCTTTCAAAAATGAAGGCTAAAGAAAACAAAAGTTGTGTGAGTATTGCCATTAAAACTGCACTATAAGAAATGTTAAATGTTAAGGCAACTTCTTCAACATTAAAAAACAACAACTATACCACCTGGAAACTTGAATTTATACTAAAGAATGATGAGTGCCAGAAATGGTAACTAAATTATATGAGTAAGTATAAAAGACCTTTTCCTCTCAGTAAAAAATTTTAATTGACTATTTAAAGCAAAAATTATAACACTGTATTATAGGGTTCATAACATATGTAGGAGTAAAATATTTGACAACAATTGTTCAAAGGAGTAAAGGGGGAAATTCAATTCTTAGAATTTACATTATATGTGAAGTGTTGTACTAATATTTGAAGATAAATTGTGATAAATTAAAAATGCATATTCTGACCTTGACAACAGCTATCAAAAATAAACAGGGAAGCCAGGATGGCTCAGTGGGTTAAGTGCTCACTTTGCAGCATGGGGGACCAAGGATCGAATCCCGGCCCCGGCCGTGCGGAACCATATCTGAACTGGGAGCTCCCCCAGTTCAGTTCTCTCTCTCTGTCAAAAATAAATAAAAATATATTAAAAAAAAATAAAAAAATAAAAAATAAAAACATCTCTTTGTGAACCTGAGTATGGGAATCCTGGACTTTGCCAATAGAATTTTCCTATTTGAGTTCTGCCTTTCTGAGAATTGATTCCCAAATTAGTCATGCTTTAATATTTTCTCATAATCCTTCCACGTAGTTTCACTTCCTGCCTTAATCATCTGTGTCTCCTCCTGCCTCCACAGCTACCTCTCAGAGATCTGTTTCTTCATAGCCCCACCTCACTTTGTCACTGTATGAAGCTCCTAGCCTCCCAACCTGAATCACCACCCACCCACTTCTAGTGCTACCAGCCCAAGCTCCTGCCCCCATCCTATCTCTTCTCAAATAAAATCAGCATTGCATGTTAGCAGAGATACAGTTCCATCCATTAGACTAAATTTTGCCAGCCTGCAGTTTTACAATTTATGGGAGTATGTTTTTAAAATGCATTATTTAAAATTCTTTTTATTTTAGAAAATTTGAAAATATATAGAAGGAGAGAATATAGTCTAATAAACTCTATTTACTCATCATACAGCTTCAACAATTTTCAACTCCTGGTAAATTTTGTTTTATCTCTATTCCACCATACCTGCTGGCTTATTTTTAAATAAATCCCAGGTGCTACATACTTTCATCTGTATTTTCATGTGTGTCTCTTAAAAAGTGGGTATCATCATTTTAAAAACATAGCTATAATGTAGTTATCACACAAATAAAATCCCTTAATATTTCCTTAATATCCTCAAATATCCAGACAGTTTTAATAAACTGGAATCCCAAAAGAAATATACAGGCCATTGGTTATTATATCTCTTAAGTCTCTCTCTTTTTAAGAAAACTTTGTACTTTGGAGATTTTGAAACATACAAAGTCAGCAGAATAATATATTAAACACTCACATTCAACAATGCTCAACAGTCTGTCATTCTTCATCAGCTATACCTCCACTACTTCCCAATTTTCATCCCATTTTTTTTTACAGTCGATTGAGGTAAAATGTACATATATTTAAATATATAAATCTTAGCTGTGCAATTTTGACAAATGAATATACCAATGTAAGCCATAACCCTATAATCACATAGGACATTTACCTTTCCCTAAATGGTTCCTTTTATGCTCCTTACAGCTTCACAGGCAACCACTACTTTGATTTTTGTTTTGTTCTGTTTTACCTTAGATTATGCCTCTTACAGAGCATTGTGCTCTTATATCTAACTTCTCAGTAAAATTTCTGTGGATGCATCTGTGTTGTTGAGTTAGTTTGTTTCTTTTAATTGTTATCACTAGTGCAATATATTTATCCTTTCTCCTGTTGATGGACATTTGGTTAACGCATGTTTTTGGTTATTGAGAATAAAGCTGCTATGAACAATCTTATATAAGTCTTTTTGTGGATATATTTTATTACTCTTGGATAAATTTCTAGGAATGGAATTATTTGGACAAAGGGTAGGTTTATGTTTTACTTTATAAGAAACTACCAAATTTTTCCAAGATGGTTTTACTATTTTACATACCAGCAATGTATGAGATTTCAAGTTGCTACATATGCTTGCCAACATTTGGTATTGGTATTGTTAATGTTTAAGTTTCTTTTATTCTCCAAGTCGTGTGTGTGTGTGTGTGTGTGTGTAGGGGGATTGTTGTTAGACTGACCAGATGTACTGTTTTAAATGGGACAGAAACCAACAGTACTGTTCCATTTCAAATGGTATTATTGTTCAGTCTAGTCTCATTGGGCTAAATTTAAGGTGTCAGTAGGCTGATCATACATACTGTTTGAAATGGGAAGTACTGTTGTTTTTTGTCCCATTTAAAATGGTACATCTGTCTGGTCAGCCTAATTGTTGTTGGTTTTTGTTGAAGAATCCAGGTTATTTGTCCAATAGAATTTCTGGTCTGGATTTTGCTGATTGTATCTGTGTATGTGTCACACATTCCTCTGTCCCTTAAATTTTCTATATATTGGTAGTTAGCTCTAGACTCAAGGTATACTCAGATTCAAGTTCAGTTTTGTCAAGATTGTTTCAAAGGTGTTGTTGTGCACTTCCATTAGAAGATTTATAGTGATTTGTGTTCTTTTATTTGTTTGTATAACTTTGGGATAGATTTTCTAGAAATATGATTGTTGCACTATAGGGTAAATGTATTATAATTTCACTGGATTTAATGTATAGGATGTTCAGGGGCTTATTATAAATGTAATATGCTATTTAGTGAGGTATTAGCTAGTTGCAATAATTTTACTACATGGAAATGTATACACATGCAAGTCATATCTTATTACTCAGAAGTTATGTTCTATAAAGTCACTGTGAACACTGAATTACAAATACTGAACTATTGCTCTTACAATAAATACAGGGTTCAGTTCAGGAGAGTATCTGGTCATGACATTTTAATTAACTGACCAATACATAACTTCTCTTTAAAGACATCTTATTTAACAAATATTGTTGGTTCATTAACATTGAACTTACAGTCAACAACTCTATTACTCATGCCTGAATGAAATGTATCTAACACACTTATTTTCTCTGTGAGGCAACATCACAGACATCTTGCACTTAGGAAAATGAGATGTCACTTCTGCACTACATTTACTGGCCATTTTAAATAATAAAATAACCAACAAAAAGAACAAAAATGTGAACAACATGGCACCAGATGGACCACAAAAAGGACATGTGTTTACAATATTAGAGATGAACCAAGAAGGTAGAGCATTGCCTTGTTCAACATCAGCTAAGAATTCGAGTGTCAGGTGACTCAAATTTCCAATGTTCTATGCATGTCCATGAATGACCCAAAAAGGCACTATAAGTATTGATTTGGATTTATAAGTAAGTTTTAGTGAGTAGGCAAATTTACAAATACATACTCCATGAATAATGAAGGTAAACTTTATGTATATTTAATATGGTTCTTATATCTTTCTGATCCACAGAAATTGGGCAACTAAAAAGAAGAATAAACTTCCTACTTTGAGCAAACTTGGTGGGACTATATTTCCATGAGACTTGGGTTTGATGTGGTATTCTGCATCCAGATATGTATAAATTTAAAGGTAAAGATGAATCATTGTGATAGAAGAAGATGTAGGGAAGCTGGGATGGCTCAGTGGGTTAAGCGCTCACTTTGCAGAGCCAGGGACCCAGGATCGAATCCGGGCCCCAGCCCGGCCCCTGCGGACCCATATGCTGAACTGGGGAGTGCCCCCAGCTCAGTTCTCTCTGTGTCTCTGTATCTCTCTCTCTCTCTCTCTCTGTCAAAAACAATTAAAAAAAATTAAATTTAAAAAATAAAAGAAGAAGATGTAAATAAATTGGGTATTGGATATGCTAACCATCTTATTAAGAAAAACTCTGCCTAGGTGGGAAAAATGATATAAATATATGGAGAGGTGGAAATGACATGTGGTCTAGAAACATAAATATAAAATTGTCTAAGGAAACCAGCTAACAATCTGATTTGAAAAAAAGAGAAGACTGAGGGTTGCTACTTAATAAAGGCAAATAATTTAGTTCTAAGATATTTCAGTGAATGGGAAATTAGAGACATATCACCTAATGAAGATGTCTGGTGACTAGAAGAATCAATTTACCTTGAACCTTGAGTAGTAGAGATGGGGTACAAACAGAAAAGACTTTGTTTCACAAGTGAAAAGAAAAATAGTCTTGACTTTGACTTAAGGGGATATATATATATATATATATATATATATATATACCAAAAATTGTCTGAACCTGAATGTAAAACTTAGAGAAGAATTTGTTAAGAGTTTGATTAATTAATTTAGCAATATAAAATTAGTATAAGAAATAAAACTGAATTTCTGTAATTTATATGTTGAGATAGATTTGATGCCTGCCAAGCCCTCTGTAAGTTGTAGTCATATGTTTTTCTCTAGCACCAAGCAAATGCTGGAGTAAAGAACATGACCAGGGATACTACAGGAAATACATGAGATAAAGGCCATATTCTCTATATATCAGCATAACAATAATCACCTTTTCTACCTCTAACCCCTGGTACTATTCTCTGGGGAGGCAACAATAGAAAATATACCACTATACATTTACTTCAGACTCACCCTTTCCTTCTAGGTCACATACCCAGCCTGATACTTCTTGAAGTCAAGTCACAAAGACATTCCAGATATATCTGGGGACTTTTGACTATAACCCTATGCTGAGAGACTCCAGCCTCCTTCTCAATCTCAATCAGGACTCCTTTAAACTCTCTTAAAACTTCCTTTCCTAAGATGCTCTCTAATAACATGTCCTAAACCATGGGTTTCTAGTCTGGTTCCCCTTTGTTTATTGGATATCTTGCTTGCACTCACTGATTTCTCTCTGAATTTAAAAAATTTCAAAGACTACATCTAGGAAGTAAAAAAAAATCCTTGAAATAAAGGACAAAAGCATGCACAAAAAGCCCACTGGTATATATACTTTTAAAGATAGCAACTTGACTAACAAGATTATTATATCTATGATAGATACCTACATTTTATTTTTTGGCTGATCAGACTTAACATTATTTAGGAAAATTACAAGAAGTGATTATTATCTTCCAGAAGACTAATATTCAACGAAGTTCTGTCACCCAAAAGTAGTTTTACTGACAGAAAAGAATAAAAATAAATTCAGTAAAAACACTGTCCTGTACATTTAAAGTAGTAAGATTGAAATAAAATAAGAAAATAAGTCCTTTCATAATTGCAGGTTCAGTTTGAACTTTTGTTTATTCAATTTCTAAATTTCATTATTTAATTAGAACTATATAATATTACTTATGAGATTATTTTGCTATCCAAAGCAATTTGTTGTTATTCACTCCTCAACCATAGCTGTCTACCCTCATGTTTTACTCTCAAATTTCAAATTCCAGCAGATAACTCAAGTGAAGGGGGTAGACTGGGTTAGGGTTTGCAGATAACTAGGTGATGCATAATAATAAAATCATAACAGGTCAAATTACTTTTAAGATAGAGCCTCATGTAAAGTTTTGAGAAATAACAAAGGGCCTGATTAGTAATCATGTGCAATGTTAAGGTTAGAGTCAGATCTAAGATTTGGGAACGGTCGTTAGCTGGCAGTCATTGTTACCTCTCATCTTCTCCCTTGGAAAAATGTCTGCTATGTTGCAATCATTAAGCAAATGCCAAATACATTCTGGAATGTTCTGATTTTGCCAAGAATATTCACCCCTCCACTCTCTGGGAAAGCTTTTGAATTTCCAGTCTCCAGTGTGCCATACCTAAATCTTGGTCAACTAAACCTAAGTGTGTGGTTCAAGTTGTCCTTAGATCACTTGAGTAACCAAAAATGTCCAGAGAACAGAAGTAAAGCATTAGTGATAACATGTGCCTGTTTAGAACTTAGGCATGACTCTTTAACACACAGAGAGGAAACTATCATTAGATTTCTACTGATGTTAGGACTTGACTGATAAGCATCAAAAGGAGCACAGTAAAAATCTTGTTCTATAGGTGTTGAGTAGTGATAGTGATAAAAAATAAGACAATAAGCTCTTTCATAACTTGAGGTTCAATTAAAACACTTGTTTATTCAATTTCTAGTTTTATTTGAACCACGGAGTATATACCATTTAAGACATTATTTTGCTATTATAAACACTTGTTGCTATTCACTCCTCAGCAATAGCTATCTACCCTTGTTTTGGTTCCCCATTTTCAAATTCCAATGGATTATTCAACTACAGAAGATTAGATTGAGCCTGAAGTTGAAGACAAATAGGTGAATATTTAAGCACAAAGAAATGGAATACATAATGTAAATATTTGACATTTCGATTTGATCATGAAATGAGTTAGGTGTTAAGATTTAGAAATACAACTGGTATGAATTTTTACTTATAACATACTGAATTGTGGCTTTGGCTATTGATATGGTTAGTCATTCATGAATTAAAGGTAAACATCTGTATGTGAGAACACAGGGAAACTGGCTGGCTTAGAAGAAACTTTAAATCTTATCATTATAAATATAATAGGGTAAACGGAGTCAAATAACATAGTAAGAAAAAAAAAAAAGATAGGTAATTTCACGGTCTGATGTGGTAAAAATTCAGATTACCTTGAGATTATTTATCCAACAATCAAAATAGTACCCGAAAGTAAACTTTTGAGCTGCTAAAAGAAAAAGAAAAAAAAAAAAAAGGTTTAAAAGCAAAAGCAGCATGCTAAAGCTCACATTTTTTTTAAAATATATTTTTATTTATTTATTTTTGACAGAGAGAGAGAGAGAGAGAGAGAGAGAGAGAGAAAGAGAGAGATACAGAGACAGAGACAGAGAGAGAACTGAATTGGGGGAGCTCCCAGTTCAGCATATGGTTCCGCACGGGCCGGGGTCGGGATTCGATCCTCGGTCCCTGGCGCTGCAAAGTGAGCGCTTAACCCACTGAGCCATCCCGGTTTCCCCACATTTTTTTTTTTAAGATTTATTTTATTGATTTTGACAGACAGAGAGACAGAGACAGAGAGAGACAGAGAGAAGGGGGAGGGCCCAGAGCAGTCTCCATAGTTGACAGCATTAGTTTTCCATATAGTTTCACTCCACAGGTGGGCATGGGGCTGTGCAGGGCAGGAACTAGGCCGGGGGCTCCCACATAGGCCCCAGCAAGAACTGAACTGGGGCACACCCCAGTTCAGCATATGGGTCTGCATAGGCTGGGTCCAGGATTCGATCCTAGGTCCCCAGG